>SEYY01003372.1:0-10000 GCA_009176605.1 Armadillidium nasatum
GAATAGAGTAATTATATAATGGAAGAGAGGACGCTTCGTTAAATTATAATTTGGAAACTGTGAATAGAAAAACAGTACTAGTCCAAAGTCAGTAATATTTAGTTAAAACCATAAATCAATGCTAGATTTGTAAAACTACAAGTTCACAGATGATGCAAAATGTTAATACAAGTTCGCCCGATACTTTAGCAGTTAGATATTTTGATACCAACTGATTATATATTTAAAAAAAAAAAAAAAAAAAAAAAAAAAACTAGCATGAGGTTTTTGGACCAAGACTCAGCAAGTAGGACTAACCTAGCGAACTGGGCCTTTCAAACGCATTGTAAAAAAATTTTTTTTGTTTTAAACAACTGAATATGCCAAATTTACTTTATTTCATATGAAGAGCTTCATAATGAAATTTTTTTTATATAGCTCCGAAAACAAATTTTACACGATTTCCCTCCGACGAGGATACAGCAACCTAAATTATAATAAGTCATTAAAATCGTAAGATATGTTGTTAAAATTTTTAGTGTACAAAATAGTTTTCCGCGTCTCAAACGAAAAAAAAATTGATTTCAGACATTTAGTCTTCGTATTTTTGATATATTAAAAAAAAGCAGCTCCCGTTAACTCTAGAATTACCAAGATATTTATGCACTTGAAAACAATCTTTCTTACTTGCTGTAGCCAAAGTATATAACAATGACTTAATCAATTTGAACATATAATTTCATTCGATAAAATTTTTTAGCTTTTGAGTACGAGAAATTAAATTTTTTTTCGGAAGTTAGACTGACGTTATATAAAGTGCTTTAAAGTCTCCTCCTACCTTCCGGCAGCCAAGAACATTTGGTACGTGTTAATTTTTAAAAAGATTCAAATATTTTCGGCAGCCAAAACAAATACCGTTACTGGCACTTTCAAAATTTCATAAATTTTTCCCATTTTTGGCAACCATACCTTTTTCGTAACAATTGCACTTATGATATAAAGTTTCAGAACCAGTCACCCAAACGGACACTAAATTGCAGTTCATAGATTCATAGTACTAGTTTCGATCAGTGTATTATCATAATACACCAAATCAAGACCACGCCCACTTGTGGCTAGAATAATATTGATCAAACGAGTTAAAAGCGTAGTTTGATATCAAACTCAAAGATTCTAACTCTAACTTAATCAGGAAAAATAATACAATTTCTCCAGCTAAGTTCTAAAGTAGTCACATGAGTTTATCGAAACTACTTTAGAACTTAGCTCGGAGAAATTGTATTATTTTTTCCTGATTAAGTTAGAGTTAGAATCTTTGAGTTTGATATCAAACTACGCTTTTAACTCGTCTGATAAACATTATTCTAGCCACAAGTGGGCGTGGTCTTGAATTAGGTGTATTATGATAATACACTGATCGAAACTAGTACTATGAATCTATGAACTGCAATTTAGTGTCCGTTTAGGTGACTGGTTCTGAAACTTTATATCATAAGTGCAATTGTTACGAAAAAGGTATGGTTGCCAAAAATGGGAAAAATTTATGAAATTTTGAAAGTGCCAGTAACGGTATTTGTTTTGGCTGCCGAAAATATTTGAATCTTTTTAAAAATTAACACGTACCAAATGTTCTTGGCTGCCGGAAGGTAGGAGGAGACTTTAAAGCACTTTATATAACGTCAGTCTAACTTCCGAAAAAAAATTTAATTTCTCGTACTCAAAAGCTAAAAAATTTTATCGAATGAAATTATATGTTCAAATTGATTAAGTCATTGTTATATACTTTGGCTACAGCAAGTAAGAAAGATTGTTTTCAAGTGCATAAATATCTTGGTAATTCTAGAGTTAACGGGAGCTGCTTTTTTCTTAATATATCAAAAATACGAAGACAAAATGATCTGAAATCAACTTTTTTTTTCGTTTGAGACGCGGAAAACTATTTTGTACACTAAAAATTTTAACAACATATCTTACGATTTTAATGACTTATTATAATTTAGGTTGCTGTATCCTCGTCGGAGGGAAATCGTGTAAAATTTGTTTTCGGAGCTATATAAAAAAAATTTCATTATGAAGCTCTTCATATGAAATAAAGTAAATTTGGCATATTCAGTTGTTTAAAACAAAAAAAATTTTTTTACAATGCGTTCTGAAATTCCCAGCATTCGCTAGGTTAGTCCTACTTGCTGAGTCTTGGTCCAAAAACCTCATGCTAGTTTTTTTTTTTTTTTTTTTTTTTTTTTTTTTTTTAAATATAAGTAAATCAGTTGGTATCAAAATTTCTTAACTACTACAGTATCGAGTGAACTTGTATTAACAGTTTGCAACATCTCAATGTGTAATTTTACAAATTTAGCATTGACATGGTTTTAATTAAATATTGCTGACTTTGAACTAGTACTGTTTTTCTACTCGTAGTTTCCATTATAATTTAACAAAGCATCCACCCTTCCATTGTATAGTTACACTATTCATTTCGTAAAACAAACAACAGAGTCTCAAACAGTTGATGATTTTTCATAGTGAAGTTGACCAAAAATATTTACTGTAATTTTAATTCGTGCAGAAAAAAATGTTTTGTTATCAATGTGTTCATATTTAACTCATTGTAATAAATTTTCCTTTCTATTATTCTCTGTTCACAGAACCCTTGGTGTTTCCTCTCGACATAATTTTTTTCCTGAAAAATCAGAATTAAATTATAACTGAATAACTAACTATCTGTTCAAATCCCATATTCTGTATGCATAATAATGAACATTATGTGTATATATATGTATGTGATGATAGGTATAATATGCATTGTATTACGATGGACCTTGTTTGTATGCTTGATATTGGACATTGCGGTCTCTAGGGCAGGACAGGCTTAGCAAGTCGCTGCCTGAAATTGAATTTGTTCGTGAAGCTCTGGGATCAACCTCGGAAACTCGTCGGTACAGGACATACCGACGTGAAGACGTATGCTGCTCCCGCTGACAGGCTGAGGCCTTCAGGGAGCGTAAATTAAAAAAAAAAAAAAAAAATAAAAAAAATAAAAAACTTTTAATATATATATATATATATATATATATATTATATATATATATATATATATATATATATATATATATATATATATATATATATATATATATATATATATATTATATATATATATATATATATATATATATATATATTATTAAAATTTGTGCTGTAATAAGGCCCTAGGCTTGTATGTCGCGCCAACGTTCTTGTGTAGGTTAGGCCTCTTTTACGGCAGCTTCTTGTGTAGGTTAGGCCTCTTTTACGGCAACTTCGGTAGTTCAGGTTTTTTATAAAAGTCTAATTAGGTTCGCTAGAAAAGTAAATAATAATAATTTGTGTATATGTGGTGTAATAGGGCCGTAGCCTCTATTTCCCGGCAACGTTCTTGTTTATGTTAGGCCTCTTCGATATTTTCGATTATCGATATTTCTAACAATCGAAACTCAGAAACAATCTACACCTTTATATATATATATATAATATATATATATATATATATTATATATATATATATATATATATATATATATATATTATTATATATATATATATATATATATATATATATATATATATATATATAATGCTTCAAATATTAGAATTATTTAACTGAAAAATGCTCCTCTTTTCGATTAATCGCTCAAAATAATCGTTCGTAAACTATTAGGTGTCAAGAGTTCAAAGTGGAAAGTTGTACTACAGCCTGTGGTCGTATCGCAGACTGTGGATATACATAATTTTCTTCATAATTTTTTTTTTGGATATATTAAATTTGTGTTACGATATACTTGTTAGTTATAAAAAGGAAAGTGTGTAATAATATTATAAGAAAAAATGGTTTTAAATTGAACTTTTAAAGCCAGAACTTTCGTCGGCTTCATTAAGCAAACGGACTATATACGAACTATCTCCCTGTTTTATAGAAAACATTTTAGCCAAAATACGGTAAATATCAATTAGTTTAAAAACAGGAAAAAAAACACAGGTATCTTCACTTACCGTCTTTAAAATTTCGTTATATAGTTTGATGGGAATTGTGGTGCTGATAGTAGTGGATTTTTTCGTACGATACCAACAAGTTGCTGAAACTAACATACCTACGAGTTCCGAGTTCGAGTGGAACTACGTACCTACGCGTAAGGACACTACGAGTTTGCAACATGAGCGTAGGTATATAAATTGAAAACAAATTTTGTAGCTATTTCATAGGAAAAACAAATACAGAAAAGTTGTTATATATATATATATATATATATAATATATATATATATATATATATATATATATATATATATATATATATATATATATATATATATATATATATATATATATATATATATATATATATATGGTAAAGGTGGAGATTGTTTCTGAGTTTCGATTGGTTAAAAAATATCGAAAATCGAAAATATCGGAGAAGCCTATCGTAAAAAGAGAGTTGTCAGAGGTACTATTACTAGACATAGACACAATTATTATTACTTACTTTTCTAGCAGAACCTAATTCGACTTATCATAACCTGAACTACCGAAATTGCCGTAAAAAGAGGCCTAACCTACACAAAAATTTGCCGTAAAAGAGACCTAACGTACACAAGAACGTTTGCACGACATAGTAGCCTAGGGCTAATTATAGGATGAAAATATCGATTAATCAGAAATATTGACACATAAAAAAATATCGATATAAAAAATATCGAAACTCAGAAACAATCTCCACCTAAGCCTATATATATATATATATATATATATATATATATATATATATATATATATATATATATATATATATATATATATATATATATATAACTTTTATTTTACATTTTCCCCAATGGTTTTTGGTAGATTATGCCTTTTTGTTGGCCGTTAGGCGTACTAACGAAGAATAGTGTTTGGTTAGGTTAGGTCTATTTGCTGGCGGTTAGGCGTAGTTTTAACCTTTAAGTCCAGGTTAGGTTGTCTAACTAGTTTGTTAGATCTAAGAAGTACATTAAGATCGATCTATTTATAAATACATTTTTAATAACAAAAATATATTTAAATACTACCCACTCTTTGCACGCGCGCGCAACCACACACACACACACACACACACACACACACACACACACACATATATATATATATATATATATATATATATATATATATATATAATATATATATATATATATATATATATATATATATATATATATATATATATATATATATATATATATATATATATATATATAATCGTACATTTTCAAAATAATCGAATTATAGGTTGTGTGTACGAGTCGGGAAAACAGTCGAATTATTTTAACAACTGAGATAGAGTATGTCAATTTACGTGATATATAGAGAAACCATTTTATCTCCAGCTTAAAAAATATTTATATAACGTTGGACGGTATTCATTGATATGTAAATTCTTGATAGTTTTATCGTCTACCGTGGCACAATCGGTAGAGCGTTTAACTCGAGTATTTATGGGTACCGGTTCGATACTATTTGCGGATCCTTGGTATATATTACATAGAAGTTCCTCTCGAATAGGGTAATGCAAGTAAGATGTGAACTTTTAAAAGAATTGTTAATCTGTTAAATTTTCCAAAATTTATGATCAATAATATAAATCAACAGATCTCTCCACAATTTAAGCATTCTTATTAAAATGTTATCTAATGTTAGTCGTCTAACACCTGTATATAAGAGTAGAGTATTATGAATATTACACAAATGCGTCTTAAAATATGGCTTTAAAATTCTTCATTGCAATGTTCAAAATTTAATAAGATTGATTTTTAAAACCCATCAATATTATTTTAATTAAAATTACGAAGATTTAAACGAATTTTGAGAAAGCAAATTTGCGTATTTTCATTTAATTTTCATGTTTTTTAAAAAAGTTTTCAGAGAGACAAAAATTTCAATGAATTCATATTATTTTAATTAAAAATTCTAAGATTTTATGATTTTTGAGAAAGCAAATTTACATATTTTCATTTTAATTTTCATGTAACTGAAATTATTATTATTATTCTATGTATACCAGTGAAGAAATCAGTGATTTCTGTTGCGATTTATTTTCGTTACAAAGTCAGCAACTTTTCTTATTAATTACAATTATTATTTCCATCACTGCATACTGCAATGCACTTTTTCACAATTTATTCTTCGTTTTCATAAAATTATCAATGCAGTTAAATATTTCTCAACTATGCTTGCAGTTCTAGACTTTAAAAAGAAATCTTCAATTTCCATCTTCATCATATCGAACATGAGCAATATCGTTATAGTCACAAAGTAACGTTTTTGAACGTTTATAGAAGTAACTTATGGACTCGATTATGCATCGGCATCACATACAATGTTTCGTGAAATAAATTTCGTTTTAATGTCACTGACAACATCATTAATACGTCATGATACAATAGCGTCGGAAAGTGATACAGCAAAATAAAATTTCATATTCCATTCAGTAGATATTTTATTTTGAAAATGGTGAATATTTTAATCCTAACACCCGATTTGAGGCGTATTACTAAGATACAACCATTCTCCAGATCTGCAGGATCTAGCAAGAAAATTTTACAGATGGTTACAGAATCTATAAGACTGAGGCGTACCACATAGATACAACCATTCTCCAGATCTGCAGGATCTAGCAAGAAAATTTTACAGATGGTTACAGAATCTAAAAGACTGAGGCGTACCACATAGATACAACCATTCTCCAGATCTGCAGGATCTAGCAAGAAAATTTTACAGATGGTTACAGAATCTATAAGACTGAGGCGTACCACATAGATACAACCATTCTCCAGATCTGCAGGATCTAGCAAGAAAATTTTACAGATGGTTACAGAATCTATAAGACTGAGGAGTACCACATAGATACAACCATTCTCCAGATCTGCAGGATCTAGCAAGAAAATTTTACAGATGGTTACAGAATCTATAAGACTGAGGCGTACCACATAGATACAACCATTCTCCAGATCTGCAGGATCTAGCTAGAAAATTTTACAGATGGTTACAGAATCTATAAGACTGAGGAGTACCACATAGATACAACCATTCTCCAGATCTGCAGGATCTAGCAAGAAAATTTTGCAGATGGTTTCAGCATCTATAAGACTGAGGCGTACCACATAGATACAACCATTCTCCAGATCTGCAGGATCTAGCTAGAAAATTTTACAGATGGTTACAGAATCTAGATACAACCATTCTCCAGATCCGCAGGATCTAGCAAGAAAATTTTACAGATGGTTACAGGATCTATAAGATTTATTGTTTGAAACCTCAAAGAAGGATGACCTACTTCTTACTACTACAAAAACTCCTCCCAGTAGGTTTATCCTTTTGCGTATTAACAAAAGCATTCAGAAATTTATTCTTTGTTATTCCATACCTCTAAAATTCTCACTTCCGTTATCCTGCTTTCGTTATACAGGCTGTTAGTCTGACTTTAAAGAATGTGATTTAACTTCCGAATGTATCAAACCTTCCATATTTTTTCCAAAATTTCTCTAACTCATCCTTTCACAGTTGCTGTAGCAGACGACACAGCTCTTTTGCTGTAAACTTTTGTAACAGAGAATACAAGTTTTTAGCTGTTGCAACAGACAAAACTGTGTGCAGTTCAAAAACTCTCAAATCAGAAAAATATTTTTCTCTAATATTTTTATTTATTTTTTTTTTAAATTATACATACTGATATACATTTTACGTGCAAGTTAAACCACAGTAAATAGATCTAGATTATCTTTATCTCAATAGATGATCTTTTATCTCAACTTATAGGGTTAAAAAAGAAATAATTAGAAAATAAAATAAAAATAAGAAAAAAAATTACACTTTATTTTAATTTTATTACAGAAAAGCAGTTTTATAATAGCTGGTACTCTTAATATATATATATATATATATATATATATATATATATATATATATATATATATATATATATATATATATATATATATATATATATATATATATATATATATATATATATATATATATATATATATATATATATATTGACATCATAACACTGGTAGTACTAATTTAAAAATGGCAGTGAGGCAACTAATATTATAGTAATAAAGTAGGACTATATATAGTATATATATTCAATTTTGGTCAAATAATAATAATAATAATAATAATAAATAATAATAATAATAAATAATAATAATAATAATCTCACACACAGCATTAATATATATTATTTACATAGTGTAAACTAAAAATTTTTTTAACTATATATATATATATATATATATATATATATATATATATATATATATATATATATATATATATATATATATATATATATATATATATATATATATATAATATATATATATATATATATATATATATATATATATATTGAAATTATTGGCTTAGGATAGTTTTATTTTAAATTTTTAAAAAAAATATTAAACATCTTTACCCTCAAAGTGAAATTATTCCCTAGTGAACAGTTTTATTAAATTTCTTTGACCTTACGTTTACTTAGCACCATAGTTTATAAAAAAAAATAACTTATATTATCTTAAAAAACCCTTTTATAAAATTAAAAAGGAGACTAGTATATTATTAGTTTAACTATGAATACTATGCTACAAACATTTTTATTAATTAATATCATTTATAATTTAACCTATGGTAAAAGTTCTTCGATAAAATCGTGTGTAATTCCCTGGAGGGAATGGGACGATATTTTCGTTTCTGTGTCTACCCTTTCCTCTAATGGTCTTACCTCGTGATCTATTACCAGCTAGAGCGTTTCTATTAGATTCCACTTCTCTTCCCGATAAACTTCCGTAAACTTCTTCGTCTCTTCTCCCTAAACCGGTGTTGAAATTCGAGTCATATTCATTCCCTCTGGAAAAATCTACACCGACGGTATTGCTACTTCCTCTGTTTCGATTGGAATCATAATAGCTTCGGTCAAATGGGTTGGACTGACTGGAGCCACCTCTTCCCTCATATTCACGATTGCTATAACTATCAGTTCCTCCATAGAATCCTTCTTCCCTATTGTAACTAGATCCTCTGCTACCTGCTCCTCTTGAGTACTCATCGCCCCGTCCTCCCGTTCCTCCATAGGAACCATCTCCCCTACTGAAGCTAGATCCTGTGCCACCTTCTCCTCCATAGTATTCACTACCACGTCCTCCCGTTCCTCCATAGGAACCATCTCCCCTACTGATGCTAGATCCTGTGCCACCTTCTCCTCCATAGTATTCACTACCACGTCCTCCCGTTTCTCCATAAGAACCTTCTCTCCTACCGAAGCTTGCTCCTGTACCACCTGCTCCTCCATAGTATTCACCACCACGTCCTCCCGTTTCTCCATAGGAACCTTCTCCCCTACCGAAGCTTGCTCCCGTGCCACCTGCTCCTCCATAGTATTCACCACCAGGTCCAAAACCACTAGATTCCTCTCCATAGGATCCAATTTGACCTTGATCTGGATTATAAGGTCTTCTAACTCTTGATCTCATACATACTGTACATCTACTAACTCTAGTCGTTAAATCTCCTGCTTTCAATGTTTGTGGTTTAGGCTTTTTAAACTGGTCTTCCTCTTCGATTGTAGCCATCCAGTAAGAAATAGCTGTAGAGTAAACGTTGCATCGTCCGTGGCCTTGACATTCGATGAATGGTAAAGGTCTGAATTCCTCCAGGCAAGATCCTGGAGAAACCAAGGATTGTCCTCCTCCTTCCGCACCAGAATCGGTGTGCTAAAATATAAAAATATTTATAAAATAATTTAAATATTATTATAATTATTATAATTATAATTTATTATAATTATAATTTACTATTATTATTATTATTATTATTATTATTATTATTATTATTATTATTATTATTACTGTTATCATTATTATTATTATTATTATTATTATTATTATTATTATTATTATTATTATTATTATTATTATTATTATTATGATTATTATCATTATTATTA
>SEYY01003372.1:17500-37500 GCA_009176605.1 Armadillidium nasatum
GGTGGCTCCAGCCAGTCCAACCCATTTGACCGAAGCTATTATGATTCCAATCGAAACAGAGGAAGTAGCAATACCGTAGGTGTAGATTTTTCCAGAGGGAATGAATATGACTCGAATTTCAACACCGGTTTAGGGAGAAGAGACGAAGAAGTTTACGGAAGTTTATCGGGAAGGGAAGAGGAATCTAATAGAAACGCTCTAGCTGGTAATAGATCACGAGGTAAGACCATTAGAGGAAAGGGTAGACACAGAAACGAAAATATCGTCCCATTCCCTCCAGGGAATTACACACGATTTTATCGAAGAACTTTTACCATAGGTTAAATTATAAATGATATTAATTAATAAAAATGTTTGTAGCATAGTATTCATAGTTAAACTAATAATATACTAGTCTCCTTTTTAATTTTATAAAAGGGTTTTTTAAGATAATATAAGTTATTTTTTTTTATAAACTATGGTGCTAAGTAAACGTAAGGTCAAAGAAATTTAATAAAACTGTTCACTAGGGAATAATTTCACTTTGAGGGTAAAGATGTTTAATATTTTTTTAAAAATTTAAAATAAAAAATAAATTTTTTTTTTTTTTTTTGATATATAATATATAATATATATATATATATATAATATATATATATATATATATATATATATATATATATATATATATATATATATATATATATATATATATATATATAATATATATATATATATATATATATATATATATATATTTTTTTTTTTTTTTTTTTTTTTTTTTTTTAATTTTATTTAATTATATTTTGTGTGTGAGATTATTATTATTATTATTATTAATTTTATTATTATTATTATTTTTTGACCAAAATTGAATATATATACTATATATAGTCCTACTTTATTACTATAATATTAGTTGCCTCACTGCCATTTTTAAATTAGTACTACCAGTGTTATGATGTCATATATATATATATATATATATATATATATATATATATATATATATATATATATATATATATATATATATATATATATATATATATATATATATATATATATATATATATATATATATATATATATATATATTAAGAGTACCAGCTATTATAAAACTGCTTTTCTGTAATAAAATTAAAATAAAGTGTAATTTTTTTAATTTTTTTTATTTTTTAATTATTTCTTTTTTTAACTCTATAAGTTGAGATAAAAGATCATCTATTGAGATAAAGATAATCTAGATCTATTTACTGTGGTTTAACTAGCACGTAAAATGTATATTAGTATGTATAATTTAAAAAAAATAAAAAATAAAAATATTAGAGAAAAATATTTTTCTGATTTGAGAGTTTTTGAACTGCACACAATTTTGTCTGTTGCAACAGCTAAAAACTTGTATTCTCTGTTACAAAAGTTACAGCAAAAGAGCTGTGTCGTCTGCTACAACAACTGTGAAAGGATGAGTTAGAGAAATTTGGGAAAAAGATGGAAGGTTTGATCCATTCGGAAGTTAAATCACATTCTGGAAAGTCAGACTAACAGCCTGTATAACGAAGCAGGATAATGGAAGTGAGAATTTTAGAAGTATGGAATAACAAAGAATAAATTTCTGAATGCTTTTGTTAATACGCAAAAGGATAAACCTACTGGGAGGAGTTTTTGTAGTAGTAAGAAGTAGGTCATCCTTCTTTGAGGTTTCAAACAATAAATCTTATAGATTCTGTAACCATCTGTAAAATTTTCTAGCTAGATCCTGCAGATCTGGAGAATGGTTGTATCTATGTGGTACGCCTCAGTCTTTTAGATTCTGTAACCATCTGTAAAATTTTCTTGCTAGATCCTGCAGATCTGGAGAATGGTTGTATCTTAGTAATATGCTTCAAACTGGGTGTTGGGATTAAAATATTCACCATTTTCAAAATAAAATATCTACTGAATGGAATATGAAATTTACTTTTGCTGTATCACTTTCCGACGCTATTGTATCATGACGTATTAATGATACTGTCAGTGACATTAAAACGAAATTTATTTCACCAAACATTGTATGTGATGCCGATGCATAATCGAGTCCATAAACGTTACTTCTATAAACGTTACATTCATAAACGTTACTTTGTGACTATAACGATATTGCTCATGTTCGATATGATGAAGATGGAAATTGAAGATTTCTTTTTAAAGTCTAGAACTGCAAGCATAGTTGAGAAATATTTAACTGCATTGATAATTTTATGAAAACGAAGAATAAATTGTGAAAAAGTGCATTGCAGTATGCAGTGATGGAAATTATAATTGTAATTAATAAGAAAAGTTGCTGACTTTGTAACGAAAATAAATCGCAACAGAAATCACTGATTTCTTCACTGGTATACATAGTAATAATAATAATTTCAGCTACGTGAAAATTAAATGAAAATATGTAAATTTGCTTTTTCAAAAATCATAAAATCTTAGAATTTTTAATTAAAATAATATGTATTCATTGAAATTTTTGTCTCTCTGAAACTTTTTAAAAACATGAAAATTAAATGAAAATACGCAAATTTGCTTTCTCAAAATTCGTTTAAATCTTCGTATTTTTAATTAAAATAATATTGATGGGTTTTAAAAATCAATCTTATTAAATTTTGAACATTGCAATGAAGAATTTTAAAGCCATATTTTAAGACGCATTTGTGTAATATTCATAATACTCTACTCTTATATACAGGTGTTAGGACGACTAACATTAGATAACATTTTAATAAGAATGCTTAAATTGTGGAGAGATCTGTTGATTTATATTATTTATCATAACTTTGGAAAATTTAACAGATTAACAATTCTTTTAAAAGTTCACATCTTACTTGCATTGCCCTATTCGAGAGGAACTTCTAGGTAATATATACCAGGGATCCGCAAATAGTATCGAACCGGTACCCATAAATACTAGAGTTAAACACCGTACCGTTTGTGCCACGGTAGACGATAAGACTATCAAAATTTACATATCAATGAATACCGTCTAACGTAATATAAATATTTTTTAAGCTGAAGATAAAATGGTTTCTCTATAGATCACGTAAATTGACATACTCTATCTCAGTTGTTAAAATAATTCGACTGTGTTCCGACTCGTACACAATCTATAATTCGATTTTGAAAATGTACGATTAAATTTCGTTATACATATATATATATATATATATATATATATATATATATATATATATATATATATATATATATATATATATATATATATATATATATATATATATATATATATATATATAGTGTGTGTGTGTGTGTGTGTGTGTGTGTGTGGTTGCGCGCGCGTGCAAAGAGTGGGTAGTATTTAAATATATTTTTGTTATTAAAAATTTATTTATAAATAGATCGATCTTAATGTACTTCTTAGATCTAACAAACTAGTTAGACAACCTAACCTGGACTTAAAGGGTAAAACTACGCCTAACCGCCAGCAAATAGACCTAACCTAACCAAACACTATTCTTCGTTAGTACGCCTAACGGCCAACAAAACGGCATAATCTACCAAAAAACCATTGGGAAAAATGTAAAAAAAAAAGTTATATATATATATATATATATATATATATATATATATATATATATATATATATATATATATATATATATATATATATATATATATATATATATATATATATATATATATATATATATATATATATATATATATATATATATATATATATATATATATATATATATATATATATATATATATATATATACACTTTTTGTATTTGTTTTTCCTATGAAATAGCTACAAAATTTATTTTCAATTTATATACTTACGCTCATGTTGCAAACTCGTAGTGTCCTTACGCGTAGGTACGTAGTTCCACTCGAACTCTGAACTCGTAGGTATGTTAGTTTCAGCAACTTGTTGGTATCGTACGAAAAAATCCACTACTATCAGCACCACAATTCCCATCAAACTAAACGAAAACGAAACGAAATTTTAAAGACGGTAAGTGAAGATACCTGTGTTTTTTTTCTGGTTTTAAACTAATTGATATTTACCGTATTTTGGCTAAAATGTTTTCTATAAAACAGGGAGATAGTTCGTATATAGTCCGTTTGCTTAATGAAGCCGACGAAAGTTCTGGCTTTAATAGTTCTATTTAAAACCATTTTTTCTTATAATATTATTAGACACTTTCCTTTTTATAACCAACAAGTATATCGTAACACAAATTTAATATATCCAAAAAAAAAATTATGAAGAAAATTATGTATATCCACAGTCTGCGATACGACCACAGGCTGTAGTACAACTTTCCACTTTGAACTCTTGACATCCTAATAGTTTACGAACGATTATTTTGAGCGATTAATCGAAAAGGGGAGCATTTTCCAGTTAAATAATTCTAATATTTGAAGCAATATATATATATATATATATATATATATATATATATATATATATATATATATATATATATATATATATATATATATATATATATATATATATATATATATATATATATATATATATATATATATATATATATATAGGTAAAGGTGGAGATTGTTTCTGAGTTTCGATTGTTAAAAAATATCGAAAATCGAAAATATTGGAGAAGCCTATCGTAAACAAGAGAGTTGTCAGAGGTACGAGGTACTATTACTACTAGACATAGACACAATTATTATTACTTACTTTTCTAGCAGAACCTAATTCGACTTATCATAACCTGAACTACCGAAATTGCCGTAAAAAGAGGCCTAACCTACACAAGAATTTGCCGTAAAAGAGACCTAACGTACACAAGAACGTTTGCACGACATAGTAGCCTAAGGCTAAGAATAGGTATGAAAATATCGATTACACTGAAATATCGACATAAAAAAATATCGATATAAAAAATATCGAAACTCAGAAACAATCTCCACCTAAGCCATATATATATATATATATATATATATATATATATATATATATATATATATATATATATATATATATATATATATATATATATATATATATATATATATATATATATATATATATATATATATATATATATATATATATATATATATATATATATATATATATATATATATATATATATATATATATATATATATATATATATATATATATATATATATATATATATATATATATATATATATATATATATATATATATATATATATATAAAGTTTATTAGTTTTTTATTTTATTTTATTTTTTTTTAACTTACGCTCCCTGAAGGCATCAGCCTGCCAGCGGGAGCAGCATACGTCTTCACGTCGGTATGTCCTGTACCGACGAGTTTCCGAGGCTGATCCCAGAGCTTCACGAACAAATTCAATTTCAGGCAGCGACTTGCTAAGCCTGTCCTGCCCTAGAGACCGCAATGTCCAATATCAAGCATACAAACAAGGTCCATCGTAATACAATGCATATTATACCTATCATCACATATATATATATACACATAATGTTCATTATTATGCATACACAATATGGGATTTGAACAGATAGTTAGTTATTCAGTTATATTTTTATTCTGATTTTTCAGGAAAAAAATTATGTCGAGAGGAAACACCAAGGGTTCTGTGAACAGAGAATAGTAGAAAGGAAAATTTATTACAATGAGTTAAATATGAACACATTGATAACCAAAACATTTTTTTCTGCACGAATTAAAATTACAGTAAATATTATTGGTCAACTTCACTATGAGAAATCATCAACTGCTTGAGACTCTATTGGTTGTTTTACGAAATGATTAGTGTAACTATACGATGGAAGGGTGGATGCTTTGTTAAATTATAATGGAAACTACGAGTAGAAAAACAGTACTAGTTCAAAGTCAGCAATATTTAATTAAAACCATGTCAATGCTAAATTTGTAAAATTACACATTGAGATGTTGCAAAATGTTAATACAAGTTCACTCGATACTGTAGTAGTTAAGACATTTTGATACCAACTGATTTACTTATAAAAAAAAAAAAAAAAAAAAAAAAAAAACTAGAATGAGGTTTTGGACCAAGACTCAGCAAGTAGGACTAACCTAGCGAATGCTGGGAATTTCAGAACGCAATGTAAAAATTTTTTTTTTGTTTTAAACAACTGAATATGCCAAATTTTCTTTATTTCCCATGAAGAGCTTCATAATGAAATTTTTTTTATAGCTCCGAAAACAAATTTTACACGATTTTCCTCCGACGCGGATACAGCAACCTAGTGATGCAAACCTAAATTATAAGTTCATTAAAATCGTAAGGTATGTTGTTAAATCGTGGTAATTTAGTCTTAAAATTTTTAGTGTACAAGAGTTTTCCGCGTCTCAAACGAAAAAAAAATTGATTTCAGATCATTGTCTTCGTATATTCGATATATTAAGAAAAAAAGCAGCTCCCGTTAACTCTAGAATTACCAAGATATTTATGCACTTGAAAACAATCTTTCTTACTTGCTGTAGCCAAAGTATATAACAATGACTTAATCAATTTGAACATATAATTTCATTCGATAAAATTTTTTAGCTTTTGAGTACGAGAAATTAAATTTTTTTTTCGGAAATTAGACTGACGTTATTATATAAAGTGCTTTAAAGTCTCCTCTTATCTTCCGGCAGCCAAGAAAATTTGCTAAGTGTTAATTTTTAAAAAGATTCAAATATTTTCGGCAGCCAAAACAAATACCGTTACTGGCACTTTCTAAATTTCATAAATTTTTCCCATTTTTGGCAACCATACCTTTTTCGTAACAATTGCACTTATGATATAAAGTTTCAGAACCAGTCACCTAAACGGACACTAAATTGCAGTTCATAGATTCATAGTACTAGTTTCGATCAGTGTATTATCATAATACACCTAATTCAAGACCACGCCCACTTGTGGCTAGAATAATGTTTATCAGACGAGTTAAAAGCGTAGTTTGATATCAAACTCAAAGATTCTAACTCTAACTTAATCAGGAAAAAATAATACAATTTCTCCGAGCTAAGTTCTAAAGTAGTTTCGATAAACTCATGTGACTCTTTATTCTTGTATCAAAAAAAGCAGTTTGTAGATTTTCTATAATCTACAATTAAGGTTTACGACATATTGTATTACAGTAATCTTAAAACATATTTAAAAAATCAACATGCAAACAAAATACATTCTCTATAATGCAGATGGTTCTCCTGTGGGAGTCTAAGTAACGTAGATGGTTAGAAAACCCTGATTCCTGACTGACTGGATGAACAGTGGCACAGTTTCTATAATCTACAATCATCTATAAAGTTTCCCCTTAGTAACAATATACACACACTTTCCTCCGAAACACGCAGTTAGGTTAAATCAATAAAAAATCAATTTAAAATACTTATTTATATCAAACTTTTTGGTCTGAATCATTTAAAAAAAAAAAAAAAAAGTATTTTTTGTACAATAATAGATATTTGAAATATTGTAAATTATCAAACTTTTCAAATTACACAAGGAAAAAAAAAACAACAAAGCAAAATTAAATTACGTAAAACTTGAAATTTTTAAACATTAAATATTAGTTATAATAATAATAATAATAATAATAATAATGCACCGTAGCCTCTATTGTAGAATTTATAAAGCATAATAAAACTGGAGAAACCCCAAATACAATCTCCTGTACACAATAATAATAATAATAATAATAATAATAATAATAATAATAAACTTATGATAGAGAGAGAAGAACGACCTAATAATAATAAATAATTTTCCATAAAAAAATAATATTAAGAGAATACAATTTTGAATTAATTAACTAACACTGTTTGATATAATTATTATTATTAATATCACTAATTTTATTACAATTACACAAGAATCGCATATAAAAGATCCTATAAAATGTAAAAACTTTATACAAAAATAATCACACACGAACAAACACACAGACGAACGAACGAACGAACACGCCCACATTTTACAAAGGCATCTATATATAAATCCTGCAAGTTTACACACACACAACTATTATATATATACTTCCTTATTTACAAAATGCAAACGGAAAAACTTTATTAATAAAACCAATAGCATAATAATAATAATAATAATAATAATAATAATAATAATAATAAATAATTTTAAATTATATTACATTAAAAAATGTACACCTTCAAATGTACTTTTATATATATATATATATATATATATATATATATATATATATATATATATATATATATATATATATATATATATATATATATATATATATATATATATATATATATATATATATATATATATATATATATATATATATATATATAATATATGGTCCCATAACTAAAAAGTAATCACACAAAAGCATCAAACCAATTTCAAAAAATGGAAGTCACGACAACTAATTTTATAATAATAATAATAATAATAATAATAATAATAATAATAATAATAATAATAATAATAAACAGAATCCAAACAATAACAAAATATATAAAAATTTGTAATATGTGAAGACTGGATAATAATATTTGTTAATGCTAGAAATTATATTTGAAAACAATAATAATAATAATAATAATAATAATAATAATAATAATAATAAAAATAATAAATAATTATTATTATTATTTCAAGTGATAAAAAAAACCGTTACAATCACAACAAAATGAGAAATAAAGGGCTATAAATATGAAAAATATATATATATATATATATATATATATATATATATATATATATATATATATATATATATATATATATATATATATATATATATATATATATATATATATATATATATATATATATCATTACATTATACACTGACAAGGCCCCACCCTCTCAGCTACTGCTGCTTGGAATCCATGTTAGGGATGTAGTCCCTGGCCATAAGACATGCAAACACAGTCATAATCATCCTCGGTTTCACTTCAGTGATGTCCTCCGGCAGAGCATAGATTCCGAGCTCCTATCTTCCTTGCCATCGAGATTGCATATTTCGCATTTGCCAAGTTATCCTATAATAATAATAATAATAATAATAATAATAATAATAATAATAATAATAATGATAATAATAATGATAATAATAATGATAATAATACTGGGGGAACAAAAAATAAATTTTCAGGGGGGCCTTAGATTTTAGACCCAATTCTGTATATTTTGCGTGCCAATGATTAAGAAAAGTACCCATCCGCTTTAATATGTGAGATCTAATTTTTGAAATATTGTACGTCATTACAAGTCCACTTTATTACCCATTATTAAGGGTATAAGTTTCATGTAATACTTAATGTATCTTCAACATTTAAATAGTAGCTATGAATTTGCTGAATGTTTTGCATATGTATCGTACATACACTAACGCGGATTCTTTCATCGTTACAGTTAGTCTGGCTTCATTATAATGAAATTGTTTGAATCCTTATATATTTTGTTTCATTTCCTGAACAGAGAAAATTTATTAGCGATTTTTTTTTTTCAAAGTATAAAAGGACCAAAAAATAAGTCATGAGCACCTTGTGTGTAAAACGTGTATGGAGCACCTGAAGCAATGAACCAGCGGAAAAAGGGGGTGCGTGAAATCTCGAATACCAATGATATGGGGAGAACAAACCACAGTGATGGCTGTTACTTTTTTTTGCTGAATATAAAGAGTATTTTAATGGATGTATCCCGAAATACAGACAAATCGTAAGCAAGCCAAAGATTTGAATTTTACACGCAGTTGTCAAGAACTTGCGTAGACATTCATGAAGAAATGGTGGTAAACATGCTCACTGACGTACAAAATTTGTTCATTAATAGGAGAATAAAAGTACTTTATCCATAACCACTTGCACAGAGTTCCATATAATCATGGTGGTTTTAGTGAAAAAAAATTAAGGCAGAGGTTCCTTAAGAATATACAGGTGATAGAGGATAAGTATCAAGACGGCTGAATCAGACAAATGACTGCAAATTAGTTGGAAACTTCAACACATTCTCCCGAAGCCCCACATAAAAATCTTAAATAAACTGAATTTTTGTTTGCATTAATCAATTTACTTCTTTGTCCTGTTATTGTGCTCAATAAAGTGCATCATTAAATATTTTTTAAACATTTAATTTTTTGCATAATTTGAGTTTCTGCGACGTTTGTAAGCGTGCTATACCTTTTCGTTAAATTTTACATTTCTTTTAAATAGAGAGATTCATAACTCAATAAATTAAAGTTAATCTAACAAAATTGATGAAAAATTAGAAATCTGCACAAAAAGTTACCCTAAAAACGCTCAATATAACTGGCCAACAAAAATATGTGATGACCAGTGGATTATTTACGCAAGGAGGGTTATAGGGTGTGTGTGTGTGTGTATATATATATATATATATATTATATATATATATATATATATATATATATATATATATATATATATATATATATATATATATATATATATATATATATATATATATATATATAAAGCAGAGCAATAAAAACTAAGGTATAAAGGAAATAATTGAATACACCAGGTATAACTAATTTGCGTCATAGCATAGCGCTTATTCCACTATATAAAAAAGGCTTACCAATTAATTAAAAATATCTTAAAATTTACATTTTTAATGGGAAAATATTACAGAAGAAAAGGACGAAAAATATGGAAGAAGAGACAAAAAGTAGAAGCAAAAATATTAATATTAAAAATAATTTTCTGATAAGGTTACTTACCTCTTCAGATCCTGATAACTTCACCATTTCATAATTAATTGTACCCGGTTTAATAGCATCTACAAGATCAATTACAGCTATGGCATTTGCGAGGGAAGATTCTTGGAAATTTCTAATGCTCGACCCTTTTCCGGCATTTTGCAATTTATTATTAACCCATTGAATGATTTCAGCTTCTACAATTGGATTTCCAGATTCTGCTAACTGTGTCAAGATTGATAAAGGTGTAAGCTCTCATCAACTGCCAAATTAGTGCTGTAAAAGAAAAGAAAAAAAATATACTTTACAGTTTATAAGAATAGAACTCAATTACTAATATTTGTAGATTCCGGAGATTAAAAGATTGGACAAAGTTTGCCCTTTCTTAGTTAAAAAAAACAAAAACAATACTTACGTTTAGTGTAGTTATTTGTAATAATAAAAAAAAAACACATTTGATGAACTAAATTAAAACAATCAATTAGGAAAAGAAGACAAAAAGAGAGGCTACCAAGCTTGTTGCAAATAGAATTTTTTAAATATTTAGCTGCAGAATCCACAAGTATCGTTACTTTTAAACTATAAAACCCATCTTGCATTTCCCTAAATTAAATATAGAGGATTTAGGATTTTATTTAGTAATACAAAGAAGCGAAATGCGGAAAAGATGGAACTGTAAAAACAATATAACAAAAAGTTCAGTTATGAAATATCGTGGAAAACATTACAAGACAAAAAAAAAAAAAAAAATAAAAATTTCATTTATATAAAAAAAATTTTGGTTGAAAATACAGAAGTGAGAAAAGTACAAGAAAGATTTTGAGGTCAACATTAATAAAATACAAAACGATATAATCATGGTGGTTAAAGTACATAGGACCAAAAATCTTTCAAAACTTTTAGTCAATGAATAGAAAAAAGGAAATCTTTAAAAGCATCAACAAAGCACAAGAGTGCTTAGTTCGCTGTTATATACTAATGAAAAGAAACGTACTGGAAAAAAGTGAAATTGAAATATTCAAACTGATACTCTGTAAAATTCCAAATATGCAAGGCCCTTTTTGGTGCTTTTATAAATTAATTTAGACAATTTAGATACCACAAGTAGACGAAAGCATTGTGAGATATCAACTTCTTAGCCTACTAGACCTTTGTGTTGTATCTTAACCAAATATGACTGAGTCCAGTGAAACACTTAAAAATTAGGGTCGAAAATAGGAAAATTTATTTAAAAAAACAGTCGTCATTCTCTATTTAATCAAATAGATGACCAAGTTTGAGTTAATGTCAGAAGAGTTAAAAGGAAACAACACTGCCTTACCAACTCATGAAATCAAATAGACTAAAGTTTTGAACCCTACATTTAAATTTTAAGACCAATGCAAACTTATGAATAATAAACGTTAATGAGCAGTTTATTAAAAAAAATACATTAACTTAGTTAAGTTTAAAGATATCTCAAAAACTAACACTTATTTCAAATCTTACCAAGCGTTAGAGTTTGATTGCCATCTGCTAAATCTTGCCCTGCAATCCCCACTAAGCTGAATTTCAGCTTTCTTCCCAACTCCACTGCGTAGTTACAGTTTTCCAATTTTTCCATAAACTTCTTTAGTTTAGAAAATTTCCTGAAATAAAACAATAATTCACGTACAAAATTTTAAAAATTCCTTATCTTAATTTTAATATACAGTAGATAAGGTATACAAGCACAAATCCTTAGACTTATTTGTGTTATACATTTAACACTGATTAATTAACCTTTTAATTCTAATTGTTTTAGAGCTAATATGACAATCTAATTTAATAGAACAGCATATGAGGCAAAGCAAGTTATCACGTCTCAATTAAAATATTCAAATGCATGAAAGTGTAGAGAATGAATTACAATTTCATATCACTTTAAAGTTGAAGAAAAAAAAATTACCAGCATGGTTGAGTCTGATATTCCTTATCATAATTAATGTCAGTTTGAAACATGTTCACACAGTAAAAACTGACTTTATAAATAAATAATAACAATAGAAAAAAAAATTTGTTATATAAGGTTATCTAAATTTTGATACTTTATAATATATAAAGCAGCTTTGCTCAATATACGTCCTTCAATAATTTTTTATACTGTCATTTTACCCAATCAAAAGATTACGATATCATTATTATAGTAATAAGGGTAACTTACAAATGAACCCTCTTCCAATCCACAATTCCAGGTCTTATTATGTCATAGAGTTGGAAGATGATAATTCCATCTGCTAAGTCTGAATACAACCAGTTCACGTGAGGGTTTACACCCATACTATTCATCCAGTTTCTGTAAGCTAAAGAGAATAATAATAATAATAATAATAATCTTTACTCATCTTTTCAGTCGCAAATTTAATGAAAGCAAACACCTTATACTTTATATGTATTGATACAAAGTTAAATGAATTGAATTATAATTATAATAATAATAATAATAATAATAATAATAATAATAAATTTTTTTTGGAAGACACTGAACACCTTTATTACTCTTTTCTTAACCATTATTCATAATTCACATTCTTAAAGAGACAAGAAAATGAAATTCATAAATTTTCATTTTCATTATTGTAATATTGTGCAATATAATTTTACATCCAAACAATGCTACAAGTAACCCAATATTTAGACTATATATATATATATATATATATATATATATATATATATATATATATATATATATATATATATATATATATATATATATATATATATATATATATATATATATATATATATATATATATATATATATATATATATATATACTTACATATATAACAAAAAAAAAAAAAAAAAAAAAAAAAAAACTAACAACTGAATAAAAGAACTGTAAAACATAAGTGGAGGAGCACAATGTAAAGAATAAATAATTATCATTAATATGAGAATTAAAAATAATAATTATGTTTATTACTGAAATATTAGACATTACAAATGAAAAAGGAGCTCAACAAAATAATATATAATCGGATGAACTATTGGCAGCGTGACTGCTAGGTAACTCGGATAAACTTAAATGATAGACAAAATGTAAAAAATGACACGTACGTACAAACACATAAACAAAAGTAATATATGGTTATAAAATAATAATATATACATCATAATATATGGTTATAAAGTATACTAACAATATATACAGACAATAATACATACATATAAAAGAGAAATAAAAAAAAAAAAAATAAACAATAATAAAATTTATAGCAACTAATTCATATATAGATCAAGTATACATGCATTAATATCTAAATGCTTACCCAAGTATACACTTATATACACATAATATGCATACTCGCTCACATGCATACACATCATAAATACATAAAAACATACATACACATACACAGAGCATATATTATATAAGTTTACATAATAAGTAGATACAAGGGCTATGCTTATGGATTGAGATAAGTTGCACACTCAGAAAGATGTCTGATGGAATCAGCACTATAATAAATATAAGTAGTTGAACAATTGAAGCATTCCAAAGTGTAATGAGTGTTAGCAAGAAATATGGAATAAAAGATCATAGTAAGTAACAAAATTTAGAGAGAGGTGACAAGTAAGGGCATAGTAGAAAGATTATTGTTGAGGTCTGGCTTTAATTTATGAATAAACAGAGATTCAAGGATACGGAGTGAGTTGGAGTTGAGTTTGAAGATAGAACAGAAAAATGTTTTTGAAGAATAGAGGAATGACAGGAAAGAGAATGATTGTGTATAGCAGAAAAAGGAGGTGAAGATAGGGGAATAGAAGTACGTGATGATATACCCTGATGCTCGCAGATGCGAGTACGTAAAAGCCGAGTGGTAGATCCAATGTAGCCTCTAGAGCATTGAGGACAAGAATATTTATAAATGAACTACAAAGACTGACAGGGAGGGAGGAAGAACTGATTTATACCGGAAAAAGGAGGAGATGTTAAATGGGGTGTTGTAACTAAATCTAAAGTCTAAGTGAGGAAAGTGAGAAGATAATAAACGAATAAGGTTACGAGTAATTATGGTAGTAGATGGATTCAAAAATGGGAAACTAAAATATACAATGTTAGGTGGATGATACTGGTCTTTGAGAAAGTTAAATATAGATAGAGAAACAAGGTAGGAGGGATAATTACGGGTGTCAAAAAGTTTTTGTAAGAGTAGAAATTCTTGGTGAAGGAGATAAGATGATGATATACCATAAGCCCGATGTAAGAGAGTAGAAATAGAATTAGTTTTCCAAGTTAAAGGGGAAGAACTGTAAAAATTAGTGATAGAAGGAGAAAGGCAGGTTTGCGATACACAAGAGGTAAGAAAGTGATTAGTTGTAGAGGTGATGAGAATGTCTAGAAATGAAAAAGAAGACTGACATGAATGTTCAATAGTAAATTTAATGTTGGGGTGTATCGAATTGATGTAAGAAAGGAAAGAATTTGCGGAGTGAACATTAGGGAATAAACAGAAAATGTCATCCACGTATTGCTTGTAGAAGGAGGGAGGAGTAGAGGAGTAGAGGAGTTATTTTGTTATATATGTAGTAGATCCATTTTGACTTTTATAACTTTATTGTGCCATTTAATATTTTCAGATAAATCATGATGATGGTCAAAAAGGCCGAAACGTTATTTTATAAGTTTATCTTAATAAAGTCAGTATAGTATATGAATTGTAATATATATATATATATATATATATATATATATATATATATATATATATATATATATATATATATATATATATATATATATATATATTATATATATATATATATATATATATATATATAATAACTAGAGTACGTACTTTTCTCTTCACGAGTTTCTTCTATATGATCCAAGCCCTCAAAGTCAACGTTCTCAGGAAGGTCTAATCCAGGATGATTGTTAAACAAATTGGCAACAAAGGCAACATTCAGTTTATAAATTCCTTCAATAACATCGGATGGAGTCAAAAAGCTTCTGCAACCAAGTTTATCGGCTTGTTGCAACATAATTTCAGCTCTCGATATGTATTCCGGCTCCTGTTTCAAATATTAAAAGAAATCAAAGTGTTAAAAATAGGCAATGGTGAAATTAATATTTTGTACAAAATCCTTTTAAAATCGTTATTATTATTATTATTTATTGATATATATATATATATATATATATATATATATATATATATATATATATATATATATATATATATATATATATATATATATATATATATATATATTATATATATATATATATATATATCTTATATAATATATTATATATATGATAACATTACTATGAATAAAAACGATTTATATTATCAATTTTGTTACAGAAAGTTCTTCTAAATCTTAGCACAAGTTTCAAAGTTAAACTTTATATACAAATTCCAAGCTAATTTCAATGTTTTTACTATTGTTCGATTTAAAAAATATGAACTTTTAGTTAATTCGAAAAAAAATGACTGTGTAGCATATGCTACTGAATTTAGAAAGTGAGCAATCATGAATCATTAATAAGACAAATTAGTTATAATAATAATAATAATAATATGATAACAAATAAGTACTTACATGTAAAGCTTCCATGGTAACTCCTGAATCTATTGGAGCAATTTGTTTCAAAAGATAAGTGTAAATTTCGGAATCTTTGATATCGCTAGTGAAGTTTGTGCATTTTCTGTATAAAATATAGTTAAACATTAGCGACGACACATTTAATCAAAGAATTACTCAAATTCAAAATTATTATGCAAGAACTAAATCCAACTTAAGGAAATTAAATGAAGCTACACTTCAACTACAACCTAAAACTAGGGATGGAGTGAAGTATAGGTATCGGTAAAAATTTTGGTACATGAATGGATAAAGTATCGGTATCGGTAAGTATCGGTACCTGTAAATTTTTAGGTATCGGTATCGGTAAAAATTTTGTTATCGCTCCATCCCTACCTAAAACTAACGACTTTTTAACATATATATATATTTTAATAAAGTGGACAGCTCGCTTTTAACATATACACTATTTCATACAAGAACAGAAACAATTTATTAATCAATGACAAATAGTGTGTTTCCCTTTAATAATCAAGAGCAGTCAAAGACTTTTTTGACTAAAGATACACGCACCTGTTAACGCCGGCTCTTTCCAAATGGTGATTAACCCATCGTAATAAGATTGCCTCAGGAGATAATTTCATAAGTTCCTCAATCTTTTCCCCGTCTTGTAGGAGGTTAGCAAGTCCAGGGCAATGCTCAAGGGTAATTTGATTGAATAGACCAATGCGAATAATTTGCCACAACAATCCCAACACCAGATGTGGTTTCCCTGAAGAATGAAGTTAAAATTTAAAAGCAATTTATTGACAAATGTAAAACAATCCTCAATTAGTTCAATAAAAAAAAATTCATATTAAATGTTTTCTATAAAAAAAATTAAATGTTAAAAACATAAAAATATGAAAATTAACCATACACCAGCTTTTCTATGTAAGATTCATATTCCTGCAACTTTCTATAATTTTTCAAATTTTTTTTAAGAATAAAATTAATTCATATGAGAGCAATTATCATACCAATATACTACAATTCTAAAAACTTTTCAAAATTCAAGTATCTTTAATTCAAAACGGTAGGTTTAAACAGCTTCTAATAAACATCATATTAGGGTAAATCCTAGTTTTCCTTCTTAATTAACAAAACAAAATCTCTTTTCTTATAAACAACTATTTAAACCATACAAATTCTGCTATGGAGTGATTATTCAATTAAAATGAAATAGTAAGATTATTACAGAATTACTATTACCACTAATAATCTTTACACTAACCTTTAGCCAAATCATGAGCATCGATATTGACGACATTACAACCTATTGCTTGAGCAGAACTTAAGGCCAATGTGAGATTTTCGTGTTTGGTGTAAAGGGTTAAATTTTTCTTGTTAATAGCTCTTTCATCGATTGTGTCCGGGCATGAATGATTAATTATTTTACTGCAATATATATATATATATATATATATATATATATATATATATATATATATATATATATATATATATATATATATATATATATATATATATATATATATATATATATATATATATATATAATACTGAAAACATTTAAAAACTTAACCACTGTATACCATAAAAGAATTCCATCCTTGACTTTATCATAGAGTGTTTTTCCCTTCGGGATCAATTGGCAAAAGATGTTTAAGGTCTGGGTCATGACCAAGATTGGAATTGATCCAATCGGAAAAGGCTAACTGTTCTTCTAAACGAACGGAATGTGTTGTACCTTCTGAAGAAGCTGTAGACATACCACCAATAGTCTCTAGGTTCTCCCTTTTATTCACCATCTTTTTGAAAGTTGAGGCCACATCTTTGGCTTTAAGGCTGGCACACATCTGCAGTGGCAAAGAAAGAATATTCAATAATGAAAATTTGATAATTTAATTTAAAAAAAAAAAAGCTTGAAAACCAAAAAAAAATTCTAAAAATAAAAAAATAAGATTGCATTTTTTTCCCCTTTAAATTTACTATTTAAAAAAAAAAACAACTAAAAACAAATGCTCAATATATATATATATATATATATATATATATATATATATATATATATATATATATATATATATATATATATATATATATATATATATATATATATATATTATATATATATATATACATTTTTGAAATTCCTGAAAACTAAGTTGATTCCTAGAAGGTCCATTCCTATCTCGGTCAAAATCCTCAATCATCTGACGAACCTTCCATTGAGGTAGTTTAAATAACCAACAATTTCAAGGGCTGCTTTAAGTTCCGATACATCGATGTATCCATTTCCATCTTTATCAATCTTAAATATATATATATATATATAATATATATATATATATATATATATATATATATATATATATATATATATATATATATATATATATTATATTATATATATATATATATATATATATATATATATGAGGGGACTATTAATCGTCATCGTCAATTGCCGATTGATTTACATATTTTGGCTTCACCTATTACAGGGGTTCCAGTCTCTGTTGGGAGCAGCCTCCTAGGGAGGGTTGCCAAAATGAAAATTTTTTTATTATTATTAAGAATGAATAGAAGAGCTCCATTATAGAACATCTGAAATCACTGAATGACGAATTGGGGAAAGGATTTTCCAAATATTTGGAAAAATTTAAGTTTGTAAGAGACCCATTCAACATTGATGTGGACATACTTCAAGATTTCCTCCAAAAGCGTTCCAACGAGCTTAATTAAATGCAATTCCCAAGCAAAAGCAAAAAATTTCAAATATGACTAGTGGTGATGACTGTTTCGTTGAGCTATCTACCAATGAAACCAACAAGTTGCTATGGAAGCTGCGAGGATGTCGGTACAGTTTTCCTCTACGTACATATGTGAGTTTGGGTTTTCTATATTTGCTCACAAGTAAAACATCAAATCAAAATATTGAGCAAGGCTTAAATGTAGAAAGTGATTTGAGATATGCATTATCACAAATTAAAATCAAATAGTAAAGAAATTGTCAAAGACAAACAGTACCATCCCTCTCCTTAATTTGTTATATATATATATATATATATATATATAATATATATATATATATATATATATATATATATATATATATATATATATATATATATATATATATATATATATATATATATATATTGTAAATATGGACGTGGGGAGTGGGCGTGACCTCATACAACAGTACAAAAAGACTGAGAATCCCCTGATCTGTTGAGAGTGAAAGATTGCTTAGTAGTGGGGGACAAATATACACTCCTCCAAGACGAAATGAAATTACCTCTCAGAGGGTCCAGAAACTGAGAAAAAGACTGTTTCTGCATCACAGTTTAATTAAGAGCTCTAAATTACTAGAATTTTTTGCATCTCTCTCCACATTCTCACATATTAAATCAGTATTCTCAACACACTATTATGCTATATATTAAAATTACATTAATTTACACATTTGAGAGAAGAATAAAGAAAAGGTAACAATTTTTCGTTATTATAAAATTTTTTATATTTATTAATTAAAATGGTCGAAATATGCTTTTTCCGTTTCGTTGTCATCGACAATCGTCATAAAATCGTTAATCGTCTCATCATATATATATATATATATTAGGTAAAGGTATAGAATGTTTCTCAGTTTCGATGTTTTGAAAATATCGATATTCGAAAATATCGATATATCGAAACATCGATATGCCTATTCAAATATTATTCCAATTATTTTTATAATTATTATTATTTAGTTTTCTAGC
>SEYY01003372.1:62500-70000 GCA_009176605.1 Armadillidium nasatum
TGAATATTCAAACTGGCAAGCTTAAAAGGATCAAATAGAACTAGAAAAAAATGCAAAGGGTCAAAATGAGGGAAAATATATGTATAAGTAAAACAGCTTTATTAAACCTATAGCACTAAAACCAATAAACAAATTAAAAACATTACTATGAAGTTGAATAGGCTACTTTAAATAAAAAGACACGTTCCTACAATATTATACAGAAAATTCCTTCATTACAAAAATCTCATCTATAAATTTGGTAAAGTAGTTTTTTATATCTTCAATTAAAATGAGTTTAGCAAGAAAAAAAAATTCCCCCCCCCCCCGAAAAGGTTACTAGTTAAGTTAACTAAGCAGCTTAACACCCAAATATATTCCCTATTTCATAGAAAAATTAGATTTTTGAAGAGTTCATTTCGATATTGAAAACAAAATTTGATTAGAAGTAGCACTTAAATATTTCAAATACCCAATAAGAAACTAACATTGCCTATAATACAACACCATATATATATATATATATATATATATATATATATATATATATATATATATATATATATATATATATATATATATATATATATATATATATATATATATATATATATTATATATAAAATTAATGAATAACTAGCTTAATCATTTTTACATTACTTAAAATTAATGCAAATGAACTAATTTTGATCAGCTTGTTTTTAATTTCCACTTATTTTCAGTTAATATCAATATTTTTCACATTGATAATGGCCTCAAGGTATTTTCCATTAATAAATTACATATAATTATAAATTAATATAATAAAATCTTATTCCTCAGAGATTTTAATTAATCTGTTCAAGGGTTTCTAGTTTCATTGACAAATTTAGGCACCTCAACATTATAGCCAATTAACAGTGAGAAACTTACGTTCACCCATATATATATATATATATATATATATATATATATATATATATATATATATATATATATATATATATATATATATATATATATATATATATATATATATAATATATATATATATAATATATATAATATATTTATAATAATAATTTCAATAAATTAAAATTAAAAATTTATAGCATGTGAATACACCAATTTTAATTATTTAACATGTTAATTTAATTATTTTTATTTATTTTATTTAATTTTTCAGAATTTTATTAAAACTTTTATTGATGAAAACATTAAAAAAAAAAAAAAAAATTTTTTTGTTATTCCATTGCCTTGTACTAACAGGAAGCACTTAAAACTTGATAAAATATATTTTATATAAAATCCCTCTATATCAAAGAAGAAAGAAGAGTCAAACTTTACAACTTCTACTTTAAAGAGAAGCCTCAAAGTTTTTATCTTAAAAAACATCTGGCAAAAGAGAAGAATCTTCAAGCTCAGAGTCTAAGGAATTAAAAAAGGACAGCAACTAAAGCAGGACGTTAAAAGATAAAGACCTGTTGACAAGCAGTAAGTAAAAGAATATTACAGTGTAAACTACTTTGAATAAAGGCTTGCAGTAATTTGCAATATTAATGACCAGAAGCCCAAGAAATTATTTTTGATTGGAGAGCTCATAGTAGATTAACATGATATGAAAGTCGACTCCTTTGACATCTAATGTTTGATTCAAAAAATCAAAAATATTCAAAGTTTCAAAAAGCTTTATACATTTTATTAGCCACTGATATTATTGGATAGTTAGTACAAATTATTCTTCTCATTTTGTGCATAATCAAATGAGAGTTTAAACAGTAGCAAGAGAGTTCCTAAGAAAAGTTCCTTATTTCAGGCACTAATGCAGAGTGCACAAATAAGTGAGAAGTTACACTCCTCTTGAAGTTAACAAAAGGTTCATCCTATTTTTGGGATATTAAGAAGCAAATTTTATTATTAACAATAGTGGTTAAAAGTAAATTTTTTTTTTTCACATACGTCAACTTTCATTACATAAACCCATATCTAACTGCAGATTATATTAAACACTTATCACAACTCAATCTGACTATTCAAATAAATTTAAGTGTGACAACAACAAATGAGGAGTGAGTATGGAGTTGAAGTACTGGGTCTACATTCTGCTGAACAAAAAACTTTTCATATCACCTGTTTATTAAGTGGAGAAATATCGATATAGACTTTCTAATAGTTTGTACAATTTTACCTTACTTTATTTGACTAGTTTTATTTTCAGAATGAACAATTGTGAATGATATTAAACAATATATATATATATATATAATATATTAAAAATTATTAAAATATATAAATATTATATAAATATATTAAAAATTAAAAAATTGAATCGCAGAATGAGAAATTTTTTTTGTCAGTCACTTACTGAACAAAAAAGCTTTATATTTCTAATTCAGTACTATAGAGAAGCATTGGATTTAAGACATTTTTCCCCATTAAGGTATTTTAATTCAATGAATTACACATGTTCAACAGGTTTGTCATGACATTTGATAAACTGCATTGACAAGCTGTTTTTTTCTTGCAGTTATAGTTTAGGGGCCATTTTTTTTACACAGTAGCCCAAAGGTTTTCTTTTCAGTTTAAATCTGGTGAGATTCCCTGGCCACTTGAGCATAAGAATCTTTTCAGTTTACAACTTCCCTCAATATTTTATTTATTTTCTTTAAGTACAGCACAGCATTTAAGTCTTGCTGAAATATAACTTAGTTATTTGGAAAAACTCTGAAAAGATTAAGTCTATGTGTTCATGGAATTTATCATTCCTGTAATAGAACAAGTAGTATATATGTGTGCGTATATATATATATATATATATATATATATATATATATATATATATATATATATATATATATATATATATATATATATATATATATATATATATATATATATATATATATATATATATATATATATATATATATATATATATCTATATATATATATATATATATATATGGATGTGCATAAACATTATTCAATATGTCACTCATGAATCAGTTTAATGGGTAATCTCACAAACAGACAACTCTATCCCTTGATTTAAAAAGGCAACTCTTCAGTGATAAGTACCTTTCTCCAATTGTTCTTTTCCAATCACTAACATTGCTTGGTCCAAATTGCATCCATTTTTCCACTACACTACTAAGAAATTGCTTATGAAATGGGTATGTTGCTAGAACCAGCATTCAGAAGATTTTGTCTTATAGTTTTGGAGCAAATAATTCCAGAAGTTGTTAGTTTCATTTGAAGATCATTGCATATAAGTCTGAAGATTTTACACTTTTTTGCAGCCAAGTTTCTTTTTTTTTTATGGAAAATGATCCAGTCTTGTGATAATCCTTCGTGATCCAGTTGACAATTGCCACACAGACTTCACATTGTCCTACATTTATAAAATTTAGTCCATCTTTGCCTGATAAGTTACAATTCACAAATTTTTCCTTTGTGTGCGTGACATGCACTGAAATGCTGATAAAACAACTCTACAAACAAAATACAACACATCCACTAATTTGGAGTTTCACGCTGGTACTGTTATTTATTTCTTAATTAAAGCTTAAATAAAGTTACTAATTAACAAATATCTTTAAAAACTCATGAAGGCTATTGTAACACTAAAAGATTTAAATGAAAGTGTTACATAACAAAAAAATACTGCAGGAGATTTCTTGAATAATTTCTCTAAAATAAAGCATTTCAACTAATTTTCATAACTACATATATAATCTGTCCAATCTGATTCCAAAACTAAAGTTTCCTGTCATGAAATTGAGATGATGCTAATGACTGAATTTATATGGCAACGTAACTTGCAAAGATAAGAATCTCAAAACCTTTCCTTGAAGAATACACAGCATTGGTGGGTGTGTAGCATGCTAAAAATTTGCTTTTACCAAGAAAATTACTTCAAATAGTAAATAACCACAAGATGTAATGCTAATTGATATACTTATGAAACTATACAAAAACTCAGTAAATTGAAGTTTATTCTAAGAGGATAGGAATTCCTTAGCTTTACAGACATTCTTTACAAACATATGAAAAAGATAATATTAAAACAAATACAAAAAAAACAAAAACAAAGACCCATGAAACTGCAATAAAAAAATTTAAAACGGCTCAAACAGAAAAAAAAACAAAGTATCTAGAATTCCAAAAATTAAATAAAAGCGTGAGAAATGACTGCAACACTTTGATAATCATTTTTCCTTTTTCAATTAGGCCTATGTTAAAGATAAAAGATCCACTAAGTTTATTTATGAGTTCCTAAAATATTCTATTTATGAACATTTATGATGGTAATTGTAAATTTTTCAAGTAGTGCAACAGCACTTGAAAGAATTAATAAAGAAATATTACTACATTAACTTGATAAAAGATATATAGACAAGCCATACCATTACCAATTTATCATGTTTAGTTAGATGGCTTATGTTAATGAACAATGAGACTGAACAGATTGAAAAGTTCTGTGTTGTGTTCTGGAGTTACCATAGAGGACAATTTTTAAATGAAAAATTTATTTCAACACTAATGTACAGGAATTGTAAAATATAAGGATAAATGAATGTGCTGCCAGGTTATTTTACATAACTAAATATATTTTTCAAATTATTCAAAGGTGCTATATTTTAATATAAATATTGTATGTATATATATTTGCATAACAAATAAAAGTGTAAAATTAATAAACTCTAAAAGGTAGAATAAGAAAATATTTGAGTATACAACATAGGAATAATTCATATTGTACTCCATTACTATTTATTTAGCGATAGTGAAAGAAATTATTGGCTTATGTTGTTCATTGAGTTTGGTACTGAATATATATATATTTACGGTATATATAAATGGTGATCAGGTATTGGATATTTTAATATGTAATAAATTGCGAAGGATCATTCACAAAGAACCTGAGATAAAGATATGAAGGAGTATTCAAAAAGATTCAGATGTCAAACTACTAACATAGGACTAGACTTACAGATATAATAGGGTGCGTAACAAATTTATAGATTGCAGTTTGCAGATTGAAAGTTCCTGATCTACTGTACTTGTTTTATAGGAACAATTCCATGCCTATATTCACTGAAGGATGCAGGTTTAAATTCAAAGGAGATTCTCTTCTTTTGTTTGGGTTTATAACAGTATTATTACTATTATATTCATAAATTGCAGCATAATATTAAAGGATTATCATCTTGGAAGATTATAATACGTTTTCAGTATTGTAAGATTTGATAAATTAATGATATTTTAATCACCCTGTAGCTACCCAATATGAACTAAAAAAGGTAAATGATACAAACATTAGTTATAAAATGTTTGATTTTGTATTCAAGTTCAGACCTGAAAGCTTGTGTCAAAATAACACATGCTAACAGGAAATATTTGGATTATCATTGTAAATGCTACTGAAGCTCAAACAATATGAAGAAATAAGAAAGACTAAGTTACACTAATATTTCCATGGCATAGGAACATAGGAACATAGGAAAATAGAGACAGTTAGAAGCCACAAGGGCCTATCGAGACTGTCCCAGTCCAAACAAATAATAACAATACTAATACATGCACGAAAGACTAGGTCTATCCCATCCCAGTTATCAGTTCATTCATGCATAGTCATGCATAGATAAAAGAAAAACTAAACCCCATTACACATGCAATACTCAATGAACCATCACCCACTACAAAAAAACTGCCATTAGGCTTAGTCAATGGTTGATCTGTTGATCCAAAAATTCATATATACCCACCAATTTGGCTTAGTCAGATTATTCAATTCTAATAATACCCAAACCATCCATATATCTATCTAGCCCCTTTTTAAATTTGACAAGAGAATCACAGTCAACAACCTCCCGTGGCAAGTATTCCAAAAATTAACAACTCTATTACTGAAACAGTATTTTCTTAGATCGAGATGGCATGGCTTCTTTTTAATTTTCTTATTATGTCCTCTAGTTACTCTTCCATGGTCCACTATGAAGTATTTTTCAATCTCTGTATTACTGTCAGATGCAAATATTTTGTAAACTTGTATCATATCCCCTCTGAGAAATCTCCTTTCAACTGAGAACATTCCTAACTCCTTCAACCTCTCTTCATAGCTCTTATTTTCAAAGCCAGAAATCATCCTTGTTGCTCGACGTTGTACTCTCTCCAGCATATCTATGTCTTTTCTTAAATGAGGAGCCCAAACTTGTGCACAATACTCTAATGCTGGCCTGACATAGCTATTATATAGTTTGCTTATAACCTCTTTGCTCTTGTAAACTACATTGCGGTTAATTATACCTAACATCTTATTAGCTTATTCCTTGCTTCCAAACATTGATCACCCACCTTCAGATTACTGCTAATAATCACACCTAAATCCTTTTCTTGGTCCACAGTCTCAAGCCACTCCCAATTCATTTCATAATTAAATCCTTCATTTGAGTAACCTACATGAAGAACTTTACATTTTTTACTATTAAAGTTCATTTGCCACCTCTCTGCCCAACCAAGAAGTCTATCTAGATCACCTTGAAGCTTTATGATCCATCATTATTCCTTACTGAGGTAACCACTTTGGTATCATCTAAAACTTAGAAACCTTGCATTTAAGACCTTTGTCTAAATCATTATATATATAAGGAAACAAAAGTGGTCCCAACAGAACCTGTGGACCCCACTCTTCACCGTTTCCCATAATGACTTATTACCATTAAGTAATACACACTGCCTTCTGTTCTTTAACCACTCTTTAATCCAATTGTGTACCATTCCATCTATACCATACTGCGACAACTTTTGCATCAGCCTAACATGGGGTACCTTATCAAAAGCCTTGCTAAAGTCTAAATATATGACATCAACTGGATCACACCTACTGAATTCTTAAGAGCCATGCTATCAACATTAAGAGTACTGTGAAGGTACAATGGATCATCTAATACATTTGCAACAAAATTTTACATAAATAAAAGACTTATAGTGAATTGGGCATGAAATTTGAGCCTATATTCCAAAATTTTTAGTTTCCACTCTCCTTAAAACCACAGAAAAAATCCAAAAATTTATCAGAAAAAAAGAAAAAAAGAAAAAAAAAAGATCAATCAACTGCTTTTAAAGTCAACTAAAAAAAAATTAGAATGAAAAGGAATCACTAGAAATGAATTTGAAAACATTACTAAAAATCAAAGAAAAATATGACAAAAATTCTCTAGGCATCAAAAAAGTTAAGATAATGCTCTGCATTCTTCTAATGGAAAAGAATTGTCACATAAGTCCTCTCAAAATGTTAGAAAATGAAGAAAGTAACACAAACCTAACTGAATTTCCTTGTTGCTATCAATATAATATAGGCAAGATCTAACATGTTAAAAATTTTCAATCATCTTTAGTTTTATTACAACATGTCAATAAATATTTCAAGATTGAAAATGTGAACACACATGATGAAGATCAACATCGATGCATAGTGATCGATGTTTATTTACAGCAATCCAAAGAGGAAAGATCAATATTCATGAAGATACTATAAGG
>SEYY01003372.1:87500-92500 GCA_009176605.1 Armadillidium nasatum
TCGATTTACTCTCTCTTTGCTTACTCGTTTAGTTTTCTCTCAGATCATTCCATTTCGGCAGTTGCAGATGGAGCGACCTCTTCCTCCTTTTCTCTCAAGTGTGGTGTTCCTCAGGGTTCTGTTCTAACTCCAACCTTTATTCTTACTTTTTATCAATGATCTTCTCCACTGCACTTCTAACTCTGTTCACACTTATGCTGATGATTCAACTCTACATTCTTCTACTCATTTCAAATCTGCTCCTCTTTTTGCTTCTAGACTTGCTTCTCGTCTTCAACTTTCCGATTCTATTCTTGCCGATCTGGATGGAATTTCCCGGTGGGGACATAGCAACCTTGTGAAATTTAACTCTTTAAAAACTCAACTTCTTTACATCTCCCTCTCAAAAACACCTCCTAACTTTCCTATCCTCTTCGATGGCTCTCCCGTCTCACCTGTAAATAACATTAATATTCTTGGTCTAAACATAAACAACAAACTGTCTTGGAAACCTCATATCACAATGGTTGCTAAAGCTGCCTCTAAGAAGCTGGGAGTTCTGTTCAGGTTGCGAGAGTTTTTTTCTTCTGAGCAGTTACTCCAGATATATAAGGGTCTCATTCGCCCTTGTATGGAGTACTGTTCTCACATTTGGGGGGGCTCTGGCTCCTCCTCTCTTCTGGATAGGTTGAGTCAAAAGCTATGAGATTAATAAACTGTCCCCTACTTTCAAACTCTCTTGACCCTCTGTCCTGCGACGTGACGTTGGCGCGCTATCTCTTTTCTACAGGTACTACAATGGCAGGTGCTCGAGGGAATTGGCCTCTCGCATTCCTCCACCGTTGCGTCGTCCTCGTTGCACGAGGGGTGCCCTGCTTTCGCACCAATTTTGTGTGGACGTAGGGAATCCCAGGCTAGCCCGTTGTGGTACCTCCTTCTTTCCAGCCACCTCTATTCTGTGGAATTCTCTACCATCTTCTATTTTTCCAACTGTATTTAATCTTCCACTCTTCAAGTCTTCCGTCTGCGCCCACCTGAGGGCTGTGCGTTAGGTGTGTGTGTTTGTGTGAGTTTGTCATTATGTGTGTGCCCCCTCCTTGAAAAGGGCTCTGCCCGTGAGTGGTGGCGTTTTGTAAAAAAAAAAAAAAAAAAAAAAAATATATATATATATATATATATATATATATATATATATATATATATATATATATATATATATATATATATATATATATATATATATATATATATATATATATATAATATATATATATATATATATTATTTTTTTTTTTTTTTTTTTTATTTTTTTTTTTTTTTATATATATATATATATATATATATATATATATATATATATATATATATATATATATATATATATATATATATATATATATATATATATATATATATATATATATATATATATATATATATATATATATATATATATATATATTATAGATAGATGTGCTAACAAATGATTAGCAAAATACTTCTTTAAAATCGTTGCAATTTTACGTGGCATTTATAGAATAGTCTTGAAGTTGCTTCTCATTTCTCGAGTTTTTTTTTTGTTTTTTTTAGGGGAAGGGTGTGGGAGATGAATGACTGTTAATTTGTTAGTTTCAACGTCGTACCCGTAAAGACGTAAACCCAGTGTTCATTACCAGTAACGATCCAGTAAAGTAGGTTTTGGGTTATTCATGACCTGTTACTGAAGCTCCATTCAAATTTTCATGTGACGTTCCTTCTAATCGTCACTCCGCAATCGTGTCACAAACCTCTCAGCACATTCTCCTCATGTCCAATTCATTTGATAAAATTTGGTGACATGTGTTGTAAGACAATCTGGCAACCTTGGAGACATTATGCATCGTTTACCGACGATTTCTCCGGCTGACTTAACGTGCTTTTGTTGCGTTAATGTGAGATTGCACGCACTGATTGAGGGACGTTCAGAAACGATCATCTTCTACCGACTTTCTGCCATTTTTGAACAGGTTAAATCACTTGTAGGCTATCTCAGAAAGATATGCTGAATCATTTTATGAGTTCTGATGCACTTTTTCCAAGTTCGAATCGATTTTAGTGCATAAATGTTAATTTTTTTTCGCATGATTCATTTTTACTATATTAAAAATCGCAATGCATCACAATCACGATAGTGTTTTAAAAAAATCTCTCTCTCTCTCTCTCTCTCTCTCTCTCTCTCTCTATAATATATATATATATATATATATATATATATATATATATATATATATATATATATATATATATATATATATATATATATATATATATATATATATATATATATATATATATATATATATATATATATATATATATATATATATATATATATATATATATATATATATATATATAATATTAAGTAATTTATAGAGTACTATACGCACTCTCGCTCTGGTAATATATCAAATTTTTTTTTTGTAAACCTCTTATATAAAACAATAAAAAGTAAAACAGTAAAGCGTAATTAACAAAGAGTTAAAAACGAAAATAGAGTTAAGATGAAAACTGAAATAAGAATAACGTTTCAGAGCGTGGGGTTTAAAGCTCTCTCTTTCAGGTTCCATTTCATCTTCTTTCTCCATAATTGCTCCTGAAAGAGGGAGCTTTATACCCCATGCTCTGAAATATTGTGCTTATTTCAATTTTAACCTTCACTCTATTTATTTTCGTTTTTAACTTTTTGTTAATTGCCTCTTACTGTTTTACTTTTTATTGTTTTATATAAGTGGTTTACAAAATAAAATTTGACATATATTTATATATAATATATATATATATATATATATATATATATATATATATATATATATATATATATATATATATATATATATATATATATATATAATATATATATATATGTGTGTGTGTGTGTGTGTGTAAGTACTATAAGTGCATGTGTGTGAATACAAAAACAACAGATCATGATTCATGGTAAACATAAGGGAAATTGACAAGTTTTAAGATGCATGATTGAGATAGTAATTTGTTAGGTTTGTAAAGCTGTTTAAGTTAGCGAAATAAATAGAAATAGGAAAGGTGCTTTTATGATAAGGTCTGAAAGGTATCGGGAGATAAGACTGTGGTAAATTAATGCCGATAATACTGTGTTGTTTCAGATTCGAGAGAAAAAGCGAGATAATTATTAATAAAAAAAAATATTTTCTTAATTTGGAAGTTTCAAAAGAAAATAACTTCAATATTAATCCCAATTCAAGCAAAGAGGTGAAATGAAAACAGATTAATTTGCCAAGGGTGAGAGGTGAGGGGTGAGGAGAAGAACTTTAATATTAATCCCAATTCAAGCAAAGAGGTGAAATGCAAACAGAATAAACTGCCAAATATGAGGGGTGAGGGAAAGAACTTTAATATTAACCCAATTAAAACAAATTAAACTGCAAGGGATGAGAGGTGAGGGGAAAATTTTAATCTTAATCCCAATTAACCAATTAACTTGGCAGTTTAATCTGTTTTCATTTCACCTCTTTAACTGCCAAGGGGAAAAGGGGTGAGGGGAAGAACTTTAATATTAATCCCAGTTAAAACAAAGAGGTGAAATGAAAACAAATTAAACTGCCAAGAGTGAGGGGTGAGAGGTGGGGGATGAGGGGAAGAACTTTAATATAAATCCCAATTGAAGCAAAGAGGTGCAATGAAAACAGATTAAACTGCAAAGGGTGAGGGGTGAGGAGAAGAACTTTAATATTAATCCCAATTAAAACAAAGAGGTGAAATGAAAACAAATCAAACTGAAAGAGGTGACTGGTAGTTAAGTTAGAGTCATAAGAAGTAAAAGAATTTTTTTTCCTAATTAGGAGTAAAAATAATTAATAATTGATCAATTTATTTTCATATTATTTTATTAATTAAGGTACAGAAGAAGGAAAAGATTGGCTTTAGAAAGAATCATCAAGACAAGAGCAGCCTATAAAATACCCCTCCAAAGATTATAATTATATAATAGAACAGAGAATAACAGAATAGTAAGGCGAAAGAGTATATATATATATATATATATATATATATATATATATATATATATATATATATATATATATATATATATATATATATATATATATATATATATATATATATATATATATATATATATATATATATATATATATATATATATATATATATATATATATATATATATATATATATATATATATATATATATATATATATATATATATATATATATATATATATATATATATATATATATATATATATATATATATATATATTTATATATATAGACATTGTCAAGAACAAATTTTCTCTATCCTTCATCTACCGTTATTCGCATTGCAAAAAATATGAGGTAAGTTTTTCCAGCCTTTATAATATAAAGGAAAATGTCGGGTTACACACTGACATGATTTTTAAATGGGGAATATTTTTACACCCTCCCATTTTATTAGCCCTTCCCCTACTCCCCCATCTCCTTCTTTCCTCTCTCAGAATCCCCACTTTCTCATTTTTCTATATAATTTTCTTCACATTTCCGCAATAGGTCATAGAGTGCGTTGCAACTCAGAAGGAATAAAACGCAACAATAAATCTAAACATTAGCTTTAATAAGTAATATATATATATATATATATATATATATATATATATATATATATATATATATATATATATATATATATATATATATATATATATATATATATATATATATATATATATATATATATATATATATATATATATATATATATATATATATATATATATATATATATATATATATATATATATATATATATATATATATATATATATATATATATATATATATATATATATATATATATATATTAGACATGTTCAATTAATTTGGAATACAATTTATTTGATGATTGGACAATCGCCTTTGCCAGAATTTGTCTAAAAGTTTTCATGTGAATTTCGGATTTTTTATCTTCTTTGAAGGACTCAATGGAAAAGATGCTTCCTCC
>SEYY01003372.1:127500-132500 GCA_009176605.1 Armadillidium nasatum
TATATATATATATATTATATATATATATATATATATTATATATATATATATATATATATATATATATATATATATATTATATATATATATATATATATATATATATATATATATATATATATATATATATATATATATATATATATATATATATATATATAAATATATAATATATATATATATATATATATATATATAATATATATATATATATATATTATATATATATATATATATATATATATATATATATATAGAAAACGAATATCAGAAAATCCAAGACAAATCAGTCTTCTTTAATTATATCATACCGTTTCGATTTTCATGAAATAATATCGATATATCGATTAACGATTATATTTCATTCACACTCACGGTTCGGAGTGTACTTGAGGAAGGGTTTAGAGTAAAAAATGTTTCTCTGCCATGCATGTATTCAAATGCTTTTTTTTTTTTTTTTTTTAAAAAAAAAAAAAAAAAAAAATGAAAAAAAAAAAAAAGTTAATAATAATAATAATAATAATAATAATAATAATAATAATAATAATAATAATAATAATAATAATAATAATAATAATAATAATGATAATAATAATAATAATAATAATAATAATAATAATAATAATAATAATAATAATAATAATAATAATACCAATTAGGAAACGAAGCCTTAAACTCACCAAGATTTTTGTGTGACGCTTTCAACTGAACATGATGTTTTCCGATGTTAACTGATTTTTTACATAAAATTTCTTTACAACGTTCTCTACATAATTTGGCGGCGAGCCTTATGTCATCTCCTCTTTTGAGCTAATTTAAAAAAATGAGAAAGGAAACATTATAACTTAAGATACAGTAAAACAAGGACATGGTTGTGTATCTATTCTTTTGAACTGATTCAAAAATTTGAGAAAGGAAACATGATAACGTAAGATACAATAAAACAAGGATATGGTTGTGTATCTCCTCTTTTGAGCTTATTTAAAAAAAAAAAATGAGAAATGAAACATTATAACAAAAAGATAGAGTAAAACAAGGATTTGGTTGCGTATTACAATTAGAGATTAAAGTAACTTTTGAAAGTACTTTGAAAGTAAGCTGAAATATGAAGAATATTTAAATTTAAATGGTTTAATTTTATTAATTCACAAAACGAGTAAATATTTAAAGCTAATATTTCTCTAAACTAGGTTACAACGTGTTGAATCTAAAATAGGTTTGAATAGACTGATTACTCGGAGCAAAGAAAATTCGCTCGGGTGATCGAAAAGTGACATAAGTCGAAATTTAACGTTTTCGACGAAATAATCTAACTAAAAGAGACTCCAATGAAAAATATTTTTGTAGTAGTTCTGCCCACTCACCCCTCCTTAGCAGAAGTGTTGCTAAATCTAAATATCTTTTATAAAAAGATGAGTTTTAGGATTGTCAAATGCATCAATTTATTCCTTACATCAATTAATAATTTTGAAAATATCTCGTATATATATATTAAAAAATAAAAATAAAAATAAAAAAATACCTTATTTTCTGCATTCAAAGTAAGGGTATGTTCAATTATCTCGTCGTGGTAATATCTCTTTCCGAATAAAGAATTTAGGAATTTAATCTCGATGGCGAAATTCCTGATGGGTGACTCCTGACTGAAAGAGTTTACCTGACCGTTCAGTCTTATACACTTGGTATCTGTCGAACAGACTGAGAATAGCATTGCTCGATTCTCTTCTGATATGCTTAAACCGATGTCAGCCAGGGAATTCCTCCCCTTTTTAGATAAGATTCCATCTAGTAAATGAAATGAGGGAAAAATTAGAAATATATTATTACAATTATTATTATCATTATTATTGCTATTATTATTATTATTATTATTATTATTATTATTATTATTATTATTATTATTATTATTTTTATTAATATTACTTCGTGAATCGTAAATATGATACGCAAATTGTATGCGATATTCATTATAAGTAATAAATTACTTATATTTATTATTATTATTATATATTTATTACATATTATTATTATTATTATTATTATTATTATTATTATTATTATTATTATTATTATTATTATTATTACTTCGCGAATCGGAAAGATGATACGTAACTGAAATGCCATATTCATAATAGGTAATATATAACTTATATTTTTATTTGTCCTATGAATTATTATATCCATATTGACTTTTCAATGGAAAAAAGTAATAAATTAAATCCATAGCAATAAGATTATACATAAAAAGTCCCATTCAAGGACTATTTTTAGTTCTCTTTATTTATATCATAAAGTTCCGATTTTCATGAACTTTAAAATCGATTTTCGATATATAAATATATATATATATATATATATATATATATATAATATATATATATATATATATATATATATATATATATATATAATATATATATATATATATATATATATATATATATATATATATATATATATATATATATATATTATATATATATATATATATTATATATATATATATATATATATATATATATATATATATATATATATATATTATATATATATATATATATATATATATGTATATATAGATATATATTATATAAATATATTAATATATATATAAATATATATATTATAGTATTATTATTATATTATTTATTATGTATTAAATTATTAAATTATATATTTCTGTCTCATTAATTATGTACTCTACTAACTAATTTAATTTTTTTTTTGATTAATTAATTTTATATCAGTGAATTTATAATTCCCTAAACTCAAACTTAGGTATTAAACTCTCATATAATTTACTTCACTTAAACATCATTTATAAAAGAGATTTAACAGTGATGAATATTTTATCTACCTACTCCAAACCGTGGATAATTTTATCTCCTTATAATATAACTACTAACTAATCATTATTTTAAAAATGTTGTAAATGAAATTATTTACTCCTAATACTCATCCCAAACTGTTATTGTTGTAATTAACTCCTACATTACATTTTGAAAATAAAATATAAATTTTTTCAGATATTCTAACTCACTAACCTGTAGTAGTATAATATTAAACTCTCCATTTTAAATACTCATAATAAACTTACCAATATTTAAAAAAATAAAAATATTTTTCATAATAATGAATGATATTCCTTATAACTTCAACTGGGGTATAACTTCTATATCAATTTTATTATTAATAAATATTATAACAGGATTAATTTACTCCAAACTCCAAAACTTGCGGGTATATACTTGACTCCTTAATTACTCCCTATACAATCATTTATTAATATATATTTCGGATATTTACTTCCTATAACTCCAAACCTGTAGTTAATAACTCCATATATATAATTTACTCTATAACATCATTTTAAATAAAAAATAATAATTTTTTTTTTTTTTTTTTATCTTTTTCTATTCAACTAATTTACACATACACTTAGGAAAATTATGTTAATTTAAAATAAATTAAAAAAATTATTTACAGAGTATATTTCTCCTAACTCCAAATCTTAGTAATATATTAACTCTCTATGATACATCATTTATTTTAAATATTAGTATATACAAAAGATCTCTCCTAACTAACCAAAATACTTAGATATTAACTCTACTTCTAATTATAACTTTACTACTCATTTAAAATATCATCATTTATAAAAATAAAAATTTTATACATGGAATATTTATCCTCCTAATTCACAACTTAGATATAACTCCTAATCAATTTCATTTTTTTAAATATATTGTACAAATTAATTACTCTCCTTAATACTCACTTAAAATCTATAGATTAATTTAAACTCTCTTTAATTTACTCTACTATAATCATTGTTAAAAAAATATATTTTACAGGAGATGATACTCCTAACTCTCATAACACAAAGATATTATACCCTTAACATCATTTTTAAAAATATTTGATACAAGATATAATTTCTCATCCTAACTCCAAACTTAGTAATATTATATATATCTCTCCTTAATTATTTCTATAAATCATTTTAAATAAAAAAAAAATATTTTATTAACAGGATTTATTCTTACCTAATCACGAACTATCGACAAGCGTGAAACTATAAATAACATATCGTTTCGATCCATTACGAGATTCCTCATGGTTCAGCGATTATCAAAATATCATGTCGGTCTCATCCTGAATAAATATTCTATTTAAAATAAAACTTTAAAGGTAAAAAAAAAAATAAAATTTAAATAAATAAAAACATTAAATAAAACCTTAATATATATAATATATTAAAATGATTAATTATAAATATATTAAAATAATATAAATAATATATTAAAAATATTATCAATATAATAATAATTAACATATTAATAATATATAATAATTAAATAAAATAATTAATTAATAATATATAAAATAAAATAATAAAAATAATTAAATAATAGTAATTAATAAATAATTAAATATAGCAATAATAAAAATAAAATACTATCCCATAAAATAAATTAAAAAATTAATAATAAATAATAATATAATAATATATAATATAATAAAATATATAATAGAATAATAAATAACTTATGCAATAATAATAATAATAAAAAAAAAAAAAAAAAAAAAAAAAAAAAAAAAAAAAAAATAATAATAATATATAATAATAATATAGAATATTATTAAAAATAAATAATAGACCCAAATTAAATAATTATATTAAATCTGTAGATATTTGAAATATGTGATGTTGATAAGAATAGGCTGAAGTGATGCAGATAAGTGATGATGATGCGTTTGATAGTATAAGTTAGTTAAGTGTTGCTGATTGATTAATGATATTGAATTAGTAGTAGTTAACTTAATAACCATTAAAGTACATCATATGAATCAATAGAGTAATTAAATACTAATAAGTAAAAAACTTGACATTACATAATATTAAAGTCGACTGTAATAACTTATGCCTTTATCCATAAACGATTGCATTTCTATACAAATAGCTCTAGCAGTATTTTTATTATCGTTAATTAGGCAAT
>SEYY01003372.1:137500-140000 GCA_009176605.1 Armadillidium nasatum
AATAATACAATTACTATTACTATTACTACTAATAATATTAATAGTAAATGATAAAATATATTATTTTCTTTACTGTCAAGTCGATTTATTATTATTATTATTATTATTATTATTATTATTATTATTATTATTATTATTATTATTATTATTATTATTATTATTATTATTATTATTATTATTATTATTATTTATTATTATTATTTCTTTAAAGATTATTAATATAGAATTCGGAGCAATTAATTTTATAAATATTAATTGTCACATTTCTTAACAGATTATTATTATTATTATTATTATTATTATTATTATTATTATTATTATTATTTATTATTATTTATTATTATTTATTATTATTATTTATTATTATTATATATTATTATTATTATTATTATTATTATTATTATTATTATTATTATTATTATTATTATTATTATTATTATTACATTTTTATGATTTGAATGTATTTCATTAGAGGGTTTTATATCCTGTTAGTCCTAGATCCGGTTAAGTGAGAAAGTTAAGATTTTATTTATACAGTTTAGAAGTGAAATGCATTTAACTTCTAAGGAGGCCTTTATTACTCTGTTAGGCATAAGTAAGGTTAGGTATAAAAATTCAGTTATCTTATTAGAATTTTGAAACTTAAAGTGAATTAGAAATTCAGTATATATTTTTTAGACATTTAAAAGCTATTTACTGCAAAAATGGCCCAACAAATGTGACAAGAAAATGACAATGTCCCAACGAAATTTCCGATGAAGAAACTACTATACTTATAAGAAAGTAACTTCACCAATTTATTTTCTAATTAAAAAACAAAAGTTATTACTTGTAAGAAAGTAACTTCACCATTTTATATTTTAATAAGAAATTAAAAGATATATTACTTATAAGAAAGTAGCTTCCCCAATTTATTATTTAATAAGAAATTAAAAGTTATTTTACTTATAAGAAAGTAGCTTCACCAGTGTGTTTTCAAATTAGGAAAGGAAAAAAGCATTTTACTCATAATAAAGTAGCTTCACCAATTTATACTTTAATAAGAAATTGAAAGATATATTACTTAAAAGTAGCTTCACCAGTGTGTTTTCAAATTAGGAAAGGAAAAAAGCATTTTACTCATAATAAAGTAGCTTCACCAATTTATACTTTAATAAGAAATTGAAAGATATATTACTTAATAGAAAGTAGCTTCACCAGTGTGTTTTCAAATTAGGAAAGGAAAAAAGCATTTTACTCATAATAAAGTAGCTTCACCAATTTATACTTTAATAAGAAAAGAAAAGACATTACTTATAAGAGAGTAGCTTCATTAATTTATTTTTAATAAGAAAAGAAAAGACACGATACTTATAAAAAAGTAGCTTCATCAATTTTTTTTTCTAAAATAAGAAAATAATTGAAACATTTCATTGTGACTATCTTGCCACTTTTCCGTTGGGACATTTTTTTTGTTAAGTACCTTCATCGTATAATCCTGATTGGTAAACCTTTCTCCTGTGTGAATGATGGTTAAAGATCCTTTAGTCTCCGGAATGTTGATGTCAAGGTTGCCAGAACTTTCGAAAATCTGAACATGGTTTTTCTGTACGTAAGTAATCTGAGAAATCTGAATAAAAGAGTTTTTAAAAAAAATGAATATTTTTATTGATAAACTTTAGAAGGAATTCAATAATTATTTTTTTTTTTTTTTTTTTTTATTTTTATTTTTTTTTTTTACAATAAAAAGTAACATTATTTAAATGCATTAAAAAAAGTTTTTTTTTATTTATTTTTTATTTATTTATTTTTTTTTTTATTAAAACAGGAAAATTTGAAGAATGTAATTTTATAAGCACATATCTGAAGCAAATAAACTTTAAAAAATTTTATAAAAAGAAATTCAAATATGTGCCTATGATAACCTGTATATTATTATTATTATTATTATTATTATTATTATTATTATTATTATTATTATTATTATTATTATTATTATTATTATTATTATTATTATTATTATTATTATTATTATTATTATTATTATTATTACTCTTCTTTCAAGTGAAGTTATTTATATGAAGCCCAAAATTTAAATTTTTTATTAATTCTTATGGTTATTTAAGGCAAAGCTTAATAGGAAATTGTAACCAGAATAAATCTTAGATTAATGAACTTAATGGGATTATAGTTTATAGTAAATACAAGTTATTTTATGGGGAAGATATAAATAAATATGGGGAAGATATAAATAATAGGAAATAGTAACCAGAATAAATCGTAGATTAATGAGTTTAATGGGGTTGAAGTGTATTGTAAATGCAGGTTATTTTATGGGGAAGATATAAATAAATATGGGGAAGATATAAATAATTGGAAAAAGTAACCAGAATAAATCGTAGATTAATGAGCTTAATGGGGTTGTAGTTTATAATAAATGCAGTTTATTTTATAGGGAAGATATAAATAATATTCAAAATATTTACCTTAAGAGCAGGCGGATTGGAAGACGAATATATAT
>SEYY01003372.1:147500-150000 GCA_009176605.1 Armadillidium nasatum
TATATATATATATATATATATATATATATATATATATATATATATATATCATTCAAGCTTCCACTTGTCGGGAATTTTAATTTAAAAGGGAATAGATGTAACAACGCCCTCTTCATTATAAGTTATGTATATTATCTTATTGTAATATAAAACATATATATATATATATATATATATATATATATATATATATATATATATATATATATATATATATATATATATATATATATATATATATATATATATATATATATATATATATATATTACAATTAAAGGAGAAAAAAGGCTAGAAAACTTAATATTATTTGGAATTAAATTAGGCGTACACTGCAAAAATTGTCCCAACGAATCGTTGGGACAAGTGGCAAAAATGTCACAACAAATTTTTTCATTTATTTTCTTATTAGAAAATTTTTAAACCGGTGAAGCGACTTTCTTATGCTTAACATGTCTTTTCTCTATTGAAAATTTTATTGTAACGTATTTGTCACATGTCCCAACGATTCGTTAGGACAATTTTTGCAGTGTTTTAGGTACTCATTTATTATGGTTTGAGACTGACTATAAGAAGAGTTTTGAAGACGAGCATATCACGTAGTTAGTTTTTTTTTTTTTTTTTGTCTACTATTATAGAAGAGTGGGAAGAATTAATAAAATATTTGTTGTTAATAAAATATTAATAAAATTAATAAAATATTAATAATATTAATAAAATATTTGTTGTTACTGGAATGTTTTCTGTGAACTGAGTGAGATGGATTATAAAATGCCAATGCATAAAGATACGACCTTATTCTCAGTTATCCTAACATCTACAGTAATTGACGTATAGTACTGCCAATATATAGGTGACTCTGAAGATATTACAAATATACTTGGTCCTTACGACTTACGCATATCAATCTATATTTCGTAAAATGTAAGGTTACTAGTTCTGTTTCTATCTTGGTTACTAGCTCTGTTTCTATTTTGGTTACTAGCTCTGTTTCTATTTAGGTTACTAGCTCCGTTTCTATTTTGGTTACTAGCTCTGTTTTTATTTTGGTTACTAGCTTTTTCTATTTTGGTTACTAGCTCTGTTTATATTTGGTTACTAGCTTTGTTTCTATTGGTTACTAGTTTGTTTCTATTTTGGTTACTAGCTCTGTTTCTATTTTGGTTACTAGCTTTTTCTATTTTGGTTACTAGCTTTTTTATTTTGGTTACTAGCTCTGTTTCTATTTTGGTTACTAGCTCTGTTTCTATTTTGGTTACTAGCTCTGTTTCTATTTTGGTTACTAGCTCTGTTTCTATTTTGGTTACTAGCTCTGTTTCTATTTTGGTTACTAGCTCTGTTTCTATTTTGGTTACTAGCTCTGTTTCTATTTTGGTTACTAGCTCTGTTTCTATTTTGGTTATAGCTCTGCTAGTTTCTGTTTCTATTTTGGTTACTAGCTCTGTTTCTATTTTGGTTACTAGCTTTGTTTCTATTTTGGTTACTAGCTCTGTTTCTATTTTGGTTACTAGCTCTGTTTCTATTTTGGTTATTAGCTCTGTTTCTATTTTGGTTACTAGCTCTGTTTCTATTTTGCTTACTGGCTCTCTTTCTATTTTGGTTACTAGTTCTGTTTCTATTTTGGTTACTAGCTTTGTTTCTATTTTGGTTACTAGCTCTGTTGCTATTTTGGTTAATAGCTCTGTTTCTATCTTTAGGTTACTAGCTCCGTTTCTATTTTGATTACTGGCTCTGTTTCTATTTTGGTTACTGGCTGTGTTTCTATTTTTAGGTTTTTGCGCTTCACAATATTTTTTGGTTAATAAAGTTTGCTTTTTTTCTAGATAATTTACCTCTTTTTCATAACAATATGACAGGGTTGGTAATCTATTATTTTATAAATATAAATCGTTTCGTGTACCACTGAAGGTCCTATATTCTTTTGTTGACTCACAAAACCATGTATGGAGGGTTCAATGTTAAAGTGAACCAAGTCCATGAGACTCATTTATGAGAAAATAGACCTCAAAGTTGATTAGCTGCATTAATTAACATTGACTTCTTATTGTTCTTGCTGCCACCTGGTGGATAAATATTGAACTATGGACTTGATTCACTATTGCACAGAAAATATAACATTTTAACTCTACCATAGAAGTGTTAGTACAGAATGGACAAGATGTGGACTTGATTCACTATAACTCTGAACTCTTCATATATTGGTGGTAGTACAGACCAATTTGTAGAATCACTTTTAAAAGTGTTGAGTATAAAAGTGTATCTCTTCATATTATTATTTATCTATTATTTTTCTATGTAGTTCATCACACTTAAATATCTAAGAGCATTGCAATAAGAACAACTATCCATTGAAGGAACTGAAGGTTAAGGAAAGAAGAAAAATTGACCTAATGAATCGTTGGGACAAGTGGTAAAAATGTTACAGTAAAATTTTCAATAGAGAAAAAGACATGTTAAACATAAGAAAGTCGCTTCACCGATTTATTTCCTTATAAAAGAA
>SEYY01003372.1:155000-160000 GCA_009176605.1 Armadillidium nasatum
TGTAATTTTTGTTGTTCGTCCACCCTGTAGATGTCCGTTAAAATGTTCTTTTGCATTGTAATCATTTATTGATTATTATGATTAGTTGATTAGTTGTTTAAGAATAGTTATTTAAAAACTTTACATACCACTTAATATATTTGTAATTTTTGTTGTTCGTCCACCCTGTAGAAGTCCGTTAAAATGTTTTTTTGTTTTGTAATCATTTATTGATTACAAAGATTAGTTGATTAGTTTGTTTAAGATTAGTTTTTTAAGAACTTTACTTACCACTTAATTAATATATTCGTAATTTTGTTGTTCGTCCACCCTGTAGAAGCCCGTTAAAGTGTTCTTTTGCTTTGTAATCATTTATTGATTACAAAGATTAGTTGATTATTTGTTTAAGATTAGTTATTTAAGAACTTTACTTACCACTTAATATATTTGTAATTTTTGTTGTTCGTCCACCCAGTAGAAGTCCGTTAAAATGTTCTTTCGCTTTGTAATCATTTATCGATTTATCATAAACGAATTTCCAAGTTGTTAAATGATAAATATCGAATTGCCATCGTTCATCTTCTGGACCGTTAAGAAGTGTCAAGTTGTTAGTAAGCTACGGAGAAAAAAGTTATAATATTAAAAAAAAAAATCAGTAACATTATACGTTGCTTATTGGCACAGTGAGAGATGTTTACCGTGGCTCAAAAGGTAGAGTGATTGACTCACGTGCTTGAGTGCGTCGGTTCGATTCCTCTTAGGTATCCTAGATATATACTATTTAGAAAAATTCCTCTCCTTGAATAGGGTAATTCCCGTGAGATGTGAACTTTAAAAGGAAAAGGAAAAAATGTAATGTTTTATTTAAGTCAGTAATTTTTTTTTATTATTTTTTTTATTTCTTTGAACATTTGACAATCATTTTCTTGTCAAACAAGGGATCTAATTGTTTTAACTAAGGACTACCAATATAAATATAAATAAAATGGAAATATAAATAAAAAATTGACTTTTTTATTAAAAAGTTATAGAGGACTTTTTGTAAAATTTAAGGTGATGATATTTCACAAGACTGCAAAAAATTGTCCTAACGAATCGTTGGGACAAGTGGCAAAAATGTAACAGTAAAATATTTAATAGAGAAAAGACATGTTAAGCATAAGAAAGTCGCTTCACCGATTTATTTTCTAATAAGAAAATAACTGAAAAAATTCGTTGTGACATTTTTAACACTTGTCACAACGATTCGTTAGGACAATTCTTGCAGTGAACTAACCCTAGACTATGATGTAACACCCTCTAAAGAGATAAAAGAAACTATTTTAAAGGAAATCTTTTGAAATTGTGTTAAATGTAGTGATACGTCAACAGTTTTAACAAGAGTTATATGATGAACTTCTTGTGTGAGTTTGTGTGCATGTGTTTGTGCACTTGCGTGTGCGAATATCCGAACCAAGAAATTTATTTCTATCAAAATAAAGATACTTAGTTAAATTCTCTTGAACAAATCACTAATTACGATTCAAGTTAAGAAGAACAATAATTTTGAGTATAGAACATAGAGTAATAGAAAAGTAACATTGGAACTATAACATTTATACTAAGACAGTAAAAAGAGTACAAAACACTAAAGTTCTCTAGCGGTAATAAACAAACTAGAATCTTGAGTGCTAGAGCAGTAATAAGGATACAAAAAACTAAACCACTACAGCTGCAAAATGGAAATTAGAGCCTATACTAGAGTAGTAATAAGAATACAAATAAACTAAAGTACTACCATAGTAATAAGGAGAATGGAACCTGAAGAACTAGAACAGTAATAAAGATACAATAAACTATAGTACTAGATCATTAATAAGGAGACTAGAAACTGGAATACTAGGAAACTAATAAGGATACAAAAAAGTAAAGTACTAGAGTAGTTTCAAGGAAAATATAACCTCTAGTACTAGATCAGTAAATAGAGCACTAAAGCCTATAATTCTAGAACAAAAATAATTAAGGCTGTGGAATCATAATTTAACCCCAGACTTCAAGTACATGAGCCAATCACTCTGTCGTTAAGCTAAGGATTTGAGATAGGAATCATAGGAGACGGAGTTTGAATATCCGAATCCCATTATCCTTTATAGTTAGGTCGAAATCACGTGGTCCGAAACAGTTAGATCGGAATCAGTGGTCCTAAACAGAGAGATCTGAATTGTGTGATTGAATTTTGAATTACTTATATCTGGAACAGGTTTCTAAACTCTAGTTTCCCAGATATCCCAAATTGGTTTAAGATAATCTTACTATAGGGTTTCGATTCCTATTCCAGATATAAGTAATTCAAAATTCAATCACACAATTCAGATCTCTCTGTTTAGGACCACTGATTCCGATCTAACTGTTTCGGACCACGTGATTTCGACCTAACTGTAAAGGATAATACGATTCGGATATTCAAACTCCGTCTCCTATGATTCCTATCTCAAATCCTTAGCTTAACGACAGAGTGATTGACTCATGTACTTGAAGTCTGGGGTTAAATTATGATTCCACAGCCTTAATTATTTTTGTTCTAAAATTATAGGCTTTAGTGCTCTATTTACTGTTCTAGTACTAGAGGTTATATTTTCCTTGAAACTACTCTAGTACTTTACTTTTTTGTATCCTTATTAGTTATAGTATACATTTATAGTACCTTATTAATGATCTAGTACTATAGTTTATTGTATCTTAACTGTTCTAGTTCTTCAGGTTCATTCTCCTTATTACTATGGTAGTACTTTAGTTTTTTGTTTTCTTATTACTACTCTAGTTAGGATCTATTTCCATTTTGCAGCTGTAGTACTTTAGTTTTTTGTATCCTTATTAGTGCTCTAGCACTCAAGATTCTAGTTTGTTTATTACCGCTAGAGAACTTTAGTGTTTTGTACTCTTTTTACTGTCTTAGTTTTAAGGTTAAAGTTCCAATGTTACTTTTCTAATACTATGTTCTATACTCAAAATTATTGTTCTTCTTAACTTGAATCGTAATTAGTGATTTGTTCAAGAGAATTTAACTAAGTATCTTTCTTTTGATAAAAATAAATCTTCTTGGTTCGGATATTCGCACACGCAAGTGCACAAACACATGCACACAAACTCACACAAGAAGTTCATCATATACTCTTGTTAAAATTGTTGACGTATCACATTTAACACAATTTCAAAAGATTTCCTTTAAAATAGTTTCTTTTATCTCTTTAGAGGGTGTTACATCATAGTCTAGGGTTAGTTCACTGCAAGAATTGTCCTAACGAATCGTTGTGACAAGTGTTAAAAATGTCATAATAAATTTTTTTCAGTTATTATCTTATTAGAAAGTAGATAGGTGAAGCGACTTTATTATGCTTAACATGTCTTTTCTCTATTAAATATTTTACTGTTACATTTTTGCCACTTGTCCCAACGATTCGTTAGGACACTTTTTTGCAGTCTTGTGAAATATCATCACCTTAAATTTTACAAAAAGTCCTCTATAACTTTTTAATAAAAAAGTCAGTTTTATTTTATTTATATTTCCATTTTATTTATATTTATATTGGTAGTCCTCAGTAAACAATAGATCCCTTGTTTGAAAGAAAATGATGTCAAAGTGTCAAAAAAATTTAAAAAATAATAAAAAAAAAAAAAATTTTTTTTTTTTTTTTTTAAAGTTTCATCTCACGGGATTACCTATTCGAGGAGAGGATTTTTCTAAATAGCATATACCATGGATTCCTAAGAGGAATCGAACCAGCACTCAAGCACGTGAGTCAATCACTCTACCGTTTGAGCCACTTAAACATCTCTCACTGTCCAATAAGAAATATAATGTTACTGATTTTTTTTTTAATATTATAACTTTTTTCTCGTACTTACTAACAACTTGACACTTCTTAACGGTCCAGAGATGAACGATGGCAATTCGATATTTATCATTTAACAACTTGGAAATTCGTTTATGATAAATCGATAAATGATTACAAAGCGAAAGAGCATTTTAACGGACTTCTACTGGGTGGACGAACAACAAAAATTACAAATATATTAAGTGGTAAGTAAAGTTCTTAAATAACTAATCTTAAACAACTAATCAACTAATCTTTGTAATCAATAAACGATTACAAAGCAAAAGAACACTTTAACGGGCTTCTACAGGGTGGACGAACAACAAAAATTACAAATATATTAAGTGGCATGTAAAGTTTTTAAATAACTATTCTTAAACAACTAATCAACTAATCTTTGTAATCAATAAATGATTACAAAAAAAAAAACATTTTACGGACTTCTACGGGTGGACGATAAAAAAATTAAAATAATTAAGTGGTATGTAAGTTTTTAAATAACTATTCTTAAACAACTATCATAATAATCATAATGTTACAAAGAAAAAATTTTTAACGGGCTCTACAGGGTGGACGAAAACAAAATTACAAATATATTAAGTGGTAAAAAATAAATTCTTAAACAACTAATCAATAATCTTGTAATCAATAATGATTAAAAGAAAAAACACTTTAACGGGCACTACAGGGTGGCGAACAACAAAATACAATATATTAGTGGTAAAAAAGTTTTAAAAACTTATCAGTGACGATTGTTGAGACTTTTTTGAAAAAAATGTTATAAGTTGAAATATGCATAATATAATGTAACAGTATTTTGAATAGTATATAAGATTAGACTTAAAACCACACAATAGAAATATTTTAAAAAAAACTTTTTTTTTTTTTTTTCATTTTTTTTTCTGTTTTAAATTCATTATTATTATTATTATTATTATTATTATTATTATTATTATTTTATTCTATTATTAATATATTTTATTATTATTTGATATTAAATATTTATTTTTATTATTATTATCTATTATCTTTATTATTATTATTATTATTATTATTATTATTATTATTTATTATTATTATTATTCGCAGTTAGAATTCCTTTCAGATTGGGAATGGAAACTCGATATAATCAAGCCTCAGACTTCTCTATCGAGACTTAATTACATT
>SEYY01003372.1:165000-167413 GCA_009176605.1 Armadillidium nasatum
ATTATTTTCTAATAAAAAATAAATGAAAAAATTTTGTGACATTTTTGCACTTGTCCCAACGATTCGTTGGACAATTTTTGTAGTGTACGCTAATTTAATTCCAATAATATTAAGTTTTCTAGCCTTTTTTCTCCTTTAATATATATATATATATATTATATATATATATATATATATATATATATATATATATATATATATATACTATATATATATGTTTAATATTACAATAAGATAATATACATAATTATAATGAAGAGGGCGTTGTTACCTTATTCCCTTTTAAATTAATTTCCCGACAAGTGGAAGCTTGAATGGATATATATATATATATATATATATATATATATATATATATATATATATATATATATATATATATATATATATATATATATATATATATATATATATTGTCAGTCGTTAGAAGAGGTTAAAAAATATATATTAATCCTTGGCAAGTTTATCTCAAAAGTAATAACGTATCCCTCTTAAGCATGTCGGCCATTTACTTAAATAAAATATGAACTTTTCAGACATCAAAAGAGCCACATTTATTTTCTTCTTCAACAGAGGAAATCATTTTCAAGGAGTTTCTCGTTCTTCAGTAATTTCTGTTGTTTATCGAAATTATTCAAATAAATGGTTAAAAGACCTCTTTTTAATATATTATATATATATATATATAATATATAATATATATATATATATATATATATATATATATATATATATATATACATATATACATAAATATATATATAATATATATATATATATATATAATATATATAATATATATATAATATTATATATAATATATATAAATATATATATAATATATATATATATAATTATATATTATGATGAGAGATGGGTGAGTTTGAGGGTGGAATCCTGATAGAAACTTTAGGTAAAGATTTGAGGAAAGTGAAAAGAGTAAATCTACGGTTTAATGGAATATGTGAGAGATGCTGTGGAAGGGGGTAGTGTGTAAATGGAGTAAGATTATTTAATTTATATTGAAACGGGTGTGGTACAACAAGATTGGCAGATTCATGTATGTTCCTTTATTAAAGGTAAAGGGGATAAATTTGAGTGTGGAATTATAGGGGATAAGTTTATTTAGCGTAATTGGGAAAGTGTATGATAGAAGTTTACTGAATAGGGTAGGGATGGATGGGTTGATATGAGGGGTTGTATGGATCAGGTTTTTACATTAAGAATGATTGAGGAGAAAAATAGAGAGTTTATGGACTTAAAAAAAGCCTACGATAGGGTAGAGAGAAATAAACTGTGAGAGGTCCTGAGTGAGTATGAAATTGAGGTGAAGGTACGTGAAGGTATAAGAGCATTTAGGAATAGCAGAGCATGTGTGAGAGTAAACAGAATGGAGACTGAGTTTTTTATGTAAATTATGGTCTAAGACAGGGTTGTGTAACGTCTCCGCGGTTATTTAATTTATTCATTGACCAAGTAGTGAGAAAGTTGGATAGGGTAGGGTAAGAATGAGGGAAACAGCATGGAATAAGGGATTCAGATGTGTTGAATGTATTCGGATAATGCTGTACTTTTGCCAGAGACACAGGAAAATTTGATAGTATTGGAAGATGAGTTTGTGAAGGGTTGTGATGAATTGGGCTTAAGAGTAAATGCTGGTAAGAGTAAAGTACTGTGCATGAAAAATGGGGAGGGAGAGGAAAGTGGTGTATATGTGGGAGACGATCTATAAATTAAAGTGGGTAAGGAGAGATTTGAGTGAGTCACTTTATTCAATGCATCTGGGGCTGATTTGTGGAGAGGGAGACGTTAATATAGGCGATGAAGTTGGGCATCGAATAAGGGAAGAGGAGAAGCTATTGGAAGGTTTAAGGGATATTTGGAGTAAAGGAAAGTTACCAAGGGAGGTGAAGGTGAGAATGTTTGAAGGATGTTGTATACCGGCGGTTATGTATGGGAGCGAAGCATGGACCTTAAACGCTAGGAAGAGAAAAAAAATAGAAATTTTCGAAATGAAAGGTCTGAATGCGGTTTTTCGTGTTGGTGGAAGGAATAGAGTTAAGAATTCTAGAATAAAGGAATTGTGTAGGTGGAGAAGAAGTATGATTGAGAGAGAGCTGAACAGAGTATGCTATATTGGTTTGAACATGTTTGTAGGATGAATGGAGAGAGAATGGCTAAAAAAGGTATTTCAGAAGTGGAGAGTGTGAGAGATAGGGGGAGACCGAGGGGAAGTTGGATGAGTAGTCATAGAATTGTTAAGGGATAGAACGATTAATTTAGAGGAGGGTGTGTGGTACCTGAAGGATAGGAATGAATGGAAAAGATTGGTGAAGGAGTGATTGTTTGAATGGTTGTGGCCTTCGATAGACTCCCCCCCCCCACACACAATTGTGGGAAAGGTTTTAGGTAT
>SEYY01003373.1:2500-5000 GCA_009176605.1 Armadillidium nasatum
ATATATATATATATATATATATATATAATATATAGCTTAAGAGGAAAACTTTTTCAAGTTCCTAAGGAAAATAATTGATTTCAGGGTTACTTATTTAGGCTCTCGCCACCCAACCCCCTCCCACAACACCTGTTCTTTATGCAGATTAATTCATGGTCAATTTGAAAACATTATATAACTCTTTGCAAGTAATTTCCTTCTTTAAAAATCTGACATGTCCCTTTCGAGGCTAAGTACATAAGAGAAATATTTCAGACGTGCCTCGAATTCATTCTCCTCTGATGAGAATATATATATATATATATATATATATATATATATATATATATTATATATATATATATATATATATATATATATATATATATATATATATATATATATATATATATATATATATATATATATATATATATATATATATATAAATATATATATATAATATATATATATATAATATATATATATATATATATATATATATATATATATATAAAATGAATAAAATTCATGTTATATGATACATTCATGTAGTTTTGGAGTACACTCTCGTATCTAAAATTATAGATACAATAAAGTATAATTAGTTAAAATTAAAATTAAATTAGTAAATACATAGTTTATAAAGTACATTGAAGTACATTGTACACTGTTTGAAGTAATTAATTCTTGTGTTTTGTATTTTTATATTTTTTAATACAGAAACTGAAAATATTGTCTTAACTTTAGGGGTTTCTTATTTTAATTTTTTTATTATTTTTTTTAATATAATTAAAAGTGTTTACAAGGCAATATTGATTTGTTTTAAAATTTTATACATTCAGACCTGTTAGAAGTCAGAAGTAAAAGTTAATTTGATTAGACATAGCCTGAATTTAGCTTTAATATGTTACAAATATTAAATGGTAAATTTAATTAAGTTTTCCTCTCTCTCTCTCTCTCTCTCTCTCTCTCTCTCTCTCTCTCTCTCTCTCTCTCTCTCTCTCTCTCTCTCTCTCTCTCTCTCTCGACGAAGTATGGATCGTGAGAAGAGTAAAATTCTAAGAATAATTTAAAATTTGCCATAAATATTCAAAATCGGAAAGATGATTGATATTAACGAAATAAGTACTTTTATTTATGATTTTCATTTATTTATTTTACAATTTAGATATATATTCACACAATGGTATTTCAATTCACAAAATGGTCATTCAATTAGCATATATTCACATAATGAGTTGTCTGTTCCTGTTTAAAATAAGCCAAAAATTTCCCTGTTACGGAAAAAAATACGCCAAATCATTTTCCACAGAAAAATAAAAATGCTTTAAAATTTGTCTGTTTCTGGAAAAGAAAAATACTCCAAAAGTTGTCTGCTACTGAAAAATTACGCTAAAAAGTTGTTTGTTATTGGGAAGAATATACGCCAAAGGGTTGTCTACCACTGGAAACAAATAAGCTAAAAATTCCTTGACACTGGAAAATATACTTTAAAGAGTTGACTACTACTGCAAAAAAGTAAACCAAAAAGGTATCTGCCACTAAAAAAGATACTCCTGAAAAGTTACCTGTCACAGGATAAAATACGCTATAGTGAAAAGTTTTTAATTTCGTTTCTAGAATAACTGACAAAAGTGCTATATGAATTTGCTTACCAATAAGTGATAACTCATTGAGTAATTGTGAATAATAATTAGAGAAAATGATAAAGATCATTTGTCGTATTTCTAATTGCCTAAAATGATTATTTAAGTTTTAAGTGTTCAAACTTTCAATTTGATAATAAATATATTAAAATATTTAATGTCATGTTAAAATACAGTATTTGTTTTACATGCAAAATAATAATAAAAAATGTTAGAATTAAAATATTATAATAATAATCATTTAAAATGATAACTAGAATCTAGTATCTACCTAGTTTCTACTACGTTTGGCATTATATCTAGCAAAAAAAAAAAAAAAAAGAAAAACTGCTCTTTTCAACTGGTGTAATATTTTTATAAATTAACTCGAGTTATATTTAAAATCATTAAAAATTATTGATGTAAATCTTATTAGAATGATCAAATAAATGAATCACCAACACAATAACAACAACAACAATAATAATAATAATAATAATAATAATAATAATAATAATAATAATAATAATAATAATAATAATAATAATAATAATAATAATAATAATAATAATAATAATAATAATAATTAATAATAATAATAATAATAATATAATAATAATAATAATAATAATAATAATAATAATAATAATAATAATAATAATAATAATAATAATGATAATAATAACGGTAATAAAAATAATAATAACAGTAGTAATAATAATAATAATAATAATAATAGAAATAATAATAATAATAATAATAATAATAATAATAAATAATAATAATAATAATAATAATAATAATAATAATAATAATAATAATAATAATATAATAATCATAAAACTGTGAGCATTGACAAAGTCAAGCAATATATTTTCAAAGCTGATAGCAGC
>SEYY01003374.1:2500-12500 GCA_009176605.1 Armadillidium nasatum
AGGGGGAGAGAAGTAGCGCTCCCGAAGCAATGAGATTACTCCCTATTAGGTATACGGGATGTTAAGGATACTTCCCATCTTATCCCGGTGCCCAATGGTTCGCTTCCTTTCTTCGTGCTCACCTTCTTCTACACAGAGTTAGGCTCTCTTTTCATTCATAAAACATTAATGTGCTAATAATAACAAGCCCAAAAGCGTATCCCATCCTTTTTAAAAGAAAAAAAAATCAATAATGGCGTCATCTTCTGTTGCCTCGGAGAAGCTCCGGGGGCGGCTTCTCCGAGGTTACAGCCTCGGAGGCTAATAGCCCCTCATCTACCCCTTCCCCCGTTACCACTTGGGAGTTGGTGGTCTCGGGTCTCGGTTTGGTGCCACCATGACACAGCTGCCGGCTTGTCCTGATGCACGGTCTATTTTTTTTCATTAATTTCTGCAACATTCGCTGTATGCCCTCCAATTTCCACTTTGTTGAACATCACCTCTCTTCTTCTAGACCTCACCTCTTATTCTTGACCGAAACTTAGCTGTTTGAGGTTTCCGATAGCAAACCGTATTCTGTTTCCTCCTACTGTCTCTATCTTCATTCTACGACTAAATTCATTTGTTCTGTTTATTTATCTCTTAATTCTACTGACTATCCTAAATTCTTCGACTATTTAAACTCCAAAATAGAGCATATTCTCTCTTCTTCTATTTTCTCGGAAATCATCGTATTAGGTGATTTAAATGTTCACCACAGCTAATGGCTTTCTTCTAGTTCTCATGATACAGCTGGTGAACGTGCCTTCCATTTCGCTATCCAAAACGATCTTGAGCAGTTGGTGCAGCTCCCTACTCGTATCCCTATTCGTCTTGGAGATGAACCCAACATTCTAGACCTTTTCCTAACTTCCAATCCTTCTCCATATGATGTTAAACACTTTCCTCCTCTTGGCTCCTCCGATCACCTTATCTCTCTATCCTCTTCTATCTCTTCAAGTCTTCCGAAGGAAAGACCCCTTCTATTGAAAGGAAACGTTTGTGGCACTTCGGTGATTCTCTCTGGCTTGGAGGCGTACATTCCATTTTTTTTTCCTTCTACAAAACCTAGCAAAAATTGGTTTAAAAAATATATATATATATATATATATATATATATATATATATATATATATATATATATATATATATATATATATATATATATATATATATAATATATATATATATATATATCTGAAGAAACTCGCGCTACTTATCTTTCATCCCGGAATCGTGCAAAATCTATCCTTCGTAACACTAAAAACTCATTTCTCCGTAGAAAAGGCAATAATCTATCTGGTTCCTCTTCTTCACGTTCTTTCTGGCATTTTGCAAAAAATGTCAACTCTAAATTTACTTCTTCCTCTTTCCCTCCTTTAGTATCTTCCAACGGCACAATTCCTGTTTTACGTTTTTCTAAAGCTGAACTCTTCGCGGAAACTTTTGCCTCTAATTCAACCTTAGACAAAGTGACAGACAAATTAGTAATATTCTGGATTACGCTCATGCTTATGTTGGAGATAAAACCGAAAAACAGAAATAACCTATTAAACAAGAAAATGAATCTATTTAAAAATAGTTTATGGACATGCTCTTCCAACCCAGACAATATTGTGAATCTTTCGACATATCGTTTAAATCTATATGAAATATCAATTCTTGGATATGGATCGAATTTCGGATACGATCAACCGGGTAACATCTCTAGTTTCCTTTTAGAGTTTCAAAAATTTGAAAAATCTTCGAACAGTGAGAACATTAATCTAGATTTACTGAAAGGGTTTTTATTGTGTGAACTAAAAAAACTCAAAAATTGTTTACCTAAATGTTTTCTTGCATGCTTTAAACAACTTAAAGAATAATAATGATTTAATTATTAATAGAGCTGACCAAGGAAGGAAAATTATTGTTATGGATAGGAACGCGTGCCTGGAAAAAGCACTCTCGTTACTGTCTGATTCCTCAACATATGACAAGTTGAGAAAAAATCCCCTTAAGAACTCTAAAAATCAATTTAACTCATCCAAGAAGAGAATTCTGATTGACTTTCCTGATCTAAAAAAGAAATTCATATCTTACCTTCCTAATGTAGCCCAATTCTACGGCCTGCCTAAAATACATAAAACTGATATCCCTTTACGTCCTATCATTTCTAATATAAAATGTGTTACGTACAATCTGTCCTCATGGATAAGGAAAGAACTCAACAAACTTATAAACAATATCTCTTCATCACATATTAGAATCACGGAAGACTTCATTAATAAAATCGGCTCTACGAACTTTCGGGATGTCAACGTCGTCAGTTACGATGTCGTGTCATTGTTCACAAACGTACCTATACATACTACCGTAGACTGGATGGAAGCATACATCAGGGAAAACCACATACAATTCTCGGTACCTTTTAAGATCATTAAGGAGCTAATATTTTAATGCACAGAACATTCCTTTTTTCACTTTAATGGTGATTATTATAAACAAAACTCAGGTTTAAGTATGGGTTCCCCACTCTCCCCCATACTAAGTAATATTTTTATGGAACTTTTTGAGATGCACTATGTTTTTTCCAACCCTCTTTTAAGTAAAAATCAGTGACTTGGCTAAGATATGTTGACGACATCTTCGCAGTGATTCCTAGTTCCATAGATCCAAATTTCGTATTATCTTTGATTAATGAGAAACTCCCCTCCATAAAATTTACAATGGAAAAGATGATAAATAACAAAATTTTATTTCTGGATGTCTTACTAGAAATATATAGGACTAGGGGACCCCAACTTTTTCAGTTTTCAGGAAACAAACCTCTACGAATTCATATATACATTTCTTTTCATCTCACCCCCATCATGTAAAAATGGGTACGGTCTTAGGACAGTTTAGAAGGGCTTTGACAGTCTGCAGTCCCAATAAATTGGACACTGAAATTGCATTTATTAAGAACATTTTCAGAAAATTGTCCTACCCAGATAACTTTATCAATAAAGCCTATTACAAGGCTAGAAAAAGTTTTTACAGAATAAACAACCAAGAAGAATCAATAAGAGACAACAGACACTGTTTGAAAGTACATCATAGACTTAATCCTGAAACAAAAAAACTTCTTCACAAGGATATTAGAATTATAAATTCCATACCACATACCATTGGAAAAAATTTCACATATGCGAAGCACAAAGAAGGAGAGGGAGAAAGAAATAGGGGGATATACAGCATAGATTGTGCAGATTGTAATAAGAAATATATTGGTGAAACGGAGACCTGGAAATCGGAGACCGAAGTTCATCTCTTCACAAGCATAGAGTCGACCATAATCATTTTATAGATCCGAATACTAATAAATTATTATTGGCTAGTGGTTATGTCAGTCATAGGAGACTTTTGGAATCTTTTTCAATAAAAAATATCCCCAATTTTAACTCAGACATAGGCAGTTTTAATATAGATAACTTTCTTAATAATTGTTTAATAACAGACCCCGTTTTTCAAAGTTTTTAAAAAATAGCTTCTGACATTAACTAGTATTTTTAGATTTTGCAATATTTGTATGTTTGGGTTTACATAGATTATATTTATTTATGCGTCTATGCATAAGTGGTTATGTGTTATCATGTATATATGTGTTTTATAAGTTGTAGGTATCATAGGGAGGGTTATTTAATATTATGTATGGTTTTAAGTGTATATGTATATCTTCACGTATTTAAATGTCTATGTGTATAGACGTTAGCTGTGTATTTAAAAGTTTTTTGCCCATGCATGAATATATTTGATATGTATATATGACGGTTATGCATGTCGTTAATGATTACGTGTATATGTCGTTGAGTTGTTTGTACGCTTGTACACGTCAAATTGTTTGTCTGATTTTCTACTTGAGAGCTTTAGGGATGTTTAATAGCTGTGTGCGTTTGTTCGTTTGTACTTTACAATTTTTCTGTGCGTTCGTTTCTTGGTTTCATATTGAGATGCGTATTCTTTTCTTCTTTAATTTTTCCTGTCTTATTTCATTACTGTTCCCCATTCTGCTTGAAAATGATTCCCGGTTGTTTGGAATCGAAAGTTTGCCTATTATTCTATAACTTATTTTTCAATTTTAATCTATCTTCTGTGCAAATTTTAGTGTTTTATTTTTTAATGTTTTAAGTCGGCCTTAACGCATTGCAAGCCTTTTTCCATCACTCATTTCATAGGGTGATTTTTATTATAAATATTGATTAGTGGTGTATTAACTAAATTGCAATATATATATATATATATATATATATATATATATATATATATATATATATATATATATATATATATATATATATATAATATATATATATATATATATATATATATATATATATATATATATATATATATATATATATATATATAATATATATATATAATATATATATATATATATATATATATATATATATATATATATATATATATATATATATATATATATATATATATATATATATATATATATATATATATATATATATATATATAACTACCATCCTCATTCTCGTGGGGTGATGCTCATCACAATTTCCTCTCACACAGCAACACTATATTTCCTACCACTAGACACTACAACGATCCTTCTCCTATTTTCTGGAATCCTGTCCTTATCTAAACTAAAACCTCTCACCCCAAAAATCTCACTAGTCCCATTCATCTAACTTCACTTAGGCCTTCTCCACGTCCTTTCCACCATTCATCAATCTTTACCACCCTGCTCACTATCCTGTCCTCATTAATTCTACACATATGTTCAAGCACTTTAATACATCCTCTTCCGCTTTGCTTACTATTCCTTCCTCCATTTACACATATTTCTCATTCTTTGTTTCTAATCCTATCCATCCTCTTTAAACCTCGAATTGTCCTAAATATTTTCATCATAAAAATATTTATTCTTTTCTTTGCTTGAATACATCATCCATGTTTCACACCCATATGTTGCAGATCATAGACACATGCATTCGACTATTCCTACATTTCTTTCCTTCGATATTCTCCACTTTTTTCCATACTTCCTTTAAATTCCTAAACACTTTCATTCACTCCATCCAACTATTCTTTACTTCTCTTACCATTTCCCCTTTTCCTCCCATCAGTATTCCCATATATTTAAACTTTTTTACATCCTCAAATTTCTCTCTTTCTACATCGAAGCCGTTCTATCTCTCCCCTATCATCACCTCATCCCCTCCCCTAACCATCATTACTTTACTATTTGCTTAATTTATCCTCAATCCCTTAGACGGGCACTCCCTCACAAACTCCATCACCAGCATCGTAAATTTTTTAACAGATTCTGACACCAACAAAGCATCATCCCCAAACTGCCAAACATTTATCTCTCATTCTCCCTCCACACTTCTCAACCTAATGCCGTTCCTTTCCCTTACCATTACTATAACTACATTATCCATCATCATATTAGCAACCAATGCGATATATTACAAAATTTTCTCAGCTCAACTCCTTTGTTAAATCATTCCGTCAACAACTTCTTCACCCACAAATTCGCTTTTCAGTTTTCATAAAAAGCTTTCATCACTTTCAATAATCTTCCTCCAAATTCCATCAACACTAGCACCTAAAAATAATTTCCTCCCACACCCTCTTTCGTATGCTTTCTCAAAATTCATAATACACACACATATTCCACTTTATCTTTCTCAGGCAATTTCTCCCAAATCATTTTTGGTGTGAACGCCTGATACACACATCTCTTGCCATTTCTAAGGCCTCCTTTTCCGCGCCTACTTTTTCTCTTGTCATATCTTTCATTCTTGCCACTAATACCATTCTACAAATCTTCCTTACCACTCTCAGCAGACTTATCCCCTTATAATTCATACACACCATCTTATCCTTTTTTATTTGTACACATTGTATACAGGCAATATACATGCATCTTGCTAATCTTGAGGTATATCTCTTCCTCTCCTAGCATACATTAAACATTTTAACCAACTAATCCATCACCTCTCCACTCTATACCTTATCGTTTAACTATGCACATTATCCATGCGTGCCGATATATTTCTTACCTTTCCTACTACTACTCAATCACTACATTCCCAACATTCCACCAAGCTCCCCCATTTTCCACTCCAATCCTCTCATTAAGTAATTCACTAAAATAATTTCTACATCTCTCTCCTACCTGTCTCCCATCCTTGATCAACTATGTAACATCACTACATGCTCCCTCTCCTCGCCTGATTTAAAGTCTTTCCAAAACATCTTTGTTTACCTTCTTAAAATTCTCAGAAAATTTTGACCAAACTCTTTTTCCACTTTTCTTTACGCACTTTTAATTTTTAAAAACTATTCCTTACAACTCACTTTTCTTCCTTCCCCCATTTCTGTTCTATTAATTCCACACTCCTTTCTCTCTACTTCCAGCAATGCCCCCTCAACTTAATTCCCTTCTCCTCAACTCTGTCTACGCCTACAGATTTTTTTTTTTTTTTTTTTTTTTTTTTACCACTGCTCTGTTTACCGAGGCTCTTTATGTATATATATATATATATATATATATATATATATATATATATATATATATATATATATATATATATATATATATATATATATATATATATATGCACGGTCAATTTTTCTCATTAATTTCTGCAACATTCGCGGTCTTCATTCCAATTTCCACTTTGTTGAACATCAACTCTCTTCTTCTAGACCTCATCACATCTTATTCTTAACTGAAACTCAGATGTTTGAGCGTTCCGACAGCAAACCCTATTCTGTTTCCTTCTACTGTCTCTATCCTCAATTTTCAGCCAAAGGCGGTTGTTGTGCATACGTGAACAACGATGTTGCTTGTTCTCGTGTCTCTAATTTGGAGTATTCTGAATTTTCCACCTTATGGTTTTGGCTCTCTTGCCATTCTACGACTAAATTCATTTGTTCTGTTTATCTCCTAATTCTACTGACTATCCTAAATTCTTCGACTATTTAAACTCCAAAATAGAGCACATTCTCTCTTCTTCTCCTTTCTCTGAAATCATCATATTAGGTGATTTCAATGTTCACCACCGCAAATGGCTTTCTTCTAGTTCTCATGATACAGCTGGTGAACGTGCCTTCCATTTTGCTATCCAAAACGACCTTGAGCAATTTGTGCAGCTCCCTACTCATATCCCTGATCGTCTTGGAGATGAACCCAACATTCTAGACCTTTTTCTAACTTCTAATCCTTCTCCTTATTCTGTTAAACTCTTTCCTCCTGTGGGTTCCTCCGATAACCTTCTTATCTCCATATCCTCTTCTATCACTTCAAGTTTTCCTCAGGAAAGACCCCCTTCTACTGAAAGGAAACGTTTGTGGCATTTTCGTGCCCCAAGCTGGTCGGTCTTGCGGTCGTACTTCTTTGATTTCCCTAGGAATGATTATTGCTTCCGTGGGAGGGGTCCCTAGGAGTGTGCAGAACGCATTACTGTGGTGATTCTCTCTGGCATGGAGGCGTACATTCCATTTACAAACCTTGGTTTAACTCTACTTGTTCTCACGCTATCCGTCGCAGGGATGCTGCCTTCAGGGATTACCGTCGTCTTCAAACTCCAGAAACTCATGCAACTTATATTTCATTCCGGAATCGTGCAAAATCTATACTTCGTAACACCAAAACCTCTTTTCTCCGTAAAAAATGCAATAATTTTTCTAGTTCCTCTTCCTAACACTCTTTCTGGCATTTTGCAAAAAATGTAAACTCTAACTTTGCTTCTTCATCTTTCCCTCCTTTAATATCTTCCGACTGCACAACTGCTGTTTTACCTTCTTCTAAAGCTGAACTCTTCGCTCAAACTTTTGCCTCTAATTCTACCTTAGACGATTTCGGAGCTATTCCTCCTCCTTCAACTCCCTCCAACTCATTTATGCCTAAAATTAGAATTTCTTCTAAGGATGTTAATTCTGCTATCTCTGAGCTTAATACTAAGAAGACGTACGGTCCTGATGACATTCCTCCTGTGGTTTTCAAAACGTGTGCTTCCGAGCTTGCACCCTGCCTTGGTAAACTATTTCGCCTTTGCCTTTCTACTTCGACCTTCCCTTCTTTCTGGAAAGTGCGCTTATTCAACCTGTGCCGAAGAAGGGGAATCCCTCTCAGCCCTCCAACTACCGTCCCATTTCTTTAACCTCCGTTCTCTCTAAAGTTTTCGAATCTATCCTTAACAGGAAGATTTGGAAACATCTCAATTCTTCTAATCTTATCTCTGATCGCCAGTATGTGTATCGCAAGAAACGCTCTACGGGTGATATTCTTTCCCTTCTCTCTGACTCTTGGTCCTCCACTCTTCGGCATTTCTGTGTATCCTTTGCTGTCGCGCTAGACATATCGAAAGCCTTCGATAGGGTCTGGTACAAAGCTTTGATTTCCAAACTCCCCTCTTTCCTATGTGATCTCTCTAATTTCCTTTCCGGTCGTTCTGTAGCAGCTGTTGTAGACGGCCACCGTTCTTCCTTTAATTAAACCTATTAACAGTGGTGTTCCTCAGGGTTCTGTTCTATACCCAACACTTTTTCTGCTTTTCATTAATGATCTTTTTTCTATTTCTTCATCTCCCATCCACTCCACACTTCATTACTCCTTTCAGATTGAAAGACGTCCATCCCAACAGCAGTTGATAGACTCGAGAAGGGTAGCCTTGGAGCAACTAACCTCTGATCTTTCTCGTATCTCAAATTGTGGCAGAGAAAACATGGTTGTTTTCAATGCCTCAAAAACTCAGTTCCTCCATCTCTCCTTTCGACACAATCTTCCACACAACTATGATATCTTCTTCGAAAACACACAACTCAAACCTTCATCTGTTCTTAATATTCTCGGTGTTTCTTTTCCTCGTGATCTTTCTTGGAAAGATCACATTACTTCTCTTTCTAAACAAGCTTCTAAGAGGTTGGGTGTTCTTAGGCGCCTTCAGAATTACATCAAAGCCAACCCAGTTGCTTGCTCTATATAGGGATGTTGTTCGTCCCTGTATGGAGTACGCTTCACGCATCTAAGGTGGCCCCACTCATAAAGTTCTACTTGAGAAGGTGGAGTCTAGAGCATTCCGTCTCATCAACTCTCCTGCTCTTACTAACTCTCTCCAATCTCTTTCTGCCAGTCGAATTGTTGCGTCACTCTCTCTTTACTATCACTATTACAACAGACACTGCTCTTCTGAACTCTCTCGTCGCATACCTCCTCCATTGAGAAGAGCCCGGGCGACACGACTTTCTACACAGTCTCATCCTTTCTCTGTCCAACTCTCTGACCCCAAACTTAACCGCTATGCTCAATCTTACATATACTCTACTGGCAAAGTCTGGAACACACTCCCTTTATCTGTTTTCCCAACTTCCTTTGACCTGCATACTTTCAAGCGCCGTGTATCTGGACACGTGTATCTGAGCATTTTTCCAACTCCAGTTGAATTCAGTACGCCTCTGGCCTTTGACCACCGGAGGAAATATATATATATATATATATATATATATATATATATATATATATATATATATATATATATATATATATATATATATATATATATATATATATATATATATATATATTTCAAAATCAAAATGCAACCCCGGGAAGTGTTATTAGCCATGTCAGTGGCTTCATTCGAGGATGAACCAAGGGTTTCACGGGTCGACGGCAAACATCCACTGGCTGGCCAGGTCTATCATGGATGCCAACTTTGATCCCACCTGCCGTAAGCATTTCGCAAATGTACTTATTACGCATAAATGGGCGGAGCTAAGCGCAAGAGAGAACTGACCACATTTCTCTATTTCGACCAGGCATTGAACCCTGAACCTCTCGCTAGCTAGGCAAGTGCTCTATTGTCTGACCTACGGAACCAATATATATATATATATATATATATATATATATATATATATATATATATATATATATATATATATATATATATATATATATATATATATA
>SEYY01003374.1:17500-37500 GCA_009176605.1 Armadillidium nasatum
ATATATATATATAATATATATATATATATATATATATATATATATATATATATATATATATATATATATATATATATATATATATATATATATATATATATATATATATATATATATATATATATATATATATATATATATATATATATATATATACATATTTATATATATAGGATATTTCCATTTAACTGTTTTTAGGTCCTTTCACTAAATAAATGAATTTCAATGAATATTACTTTATATTTATTCCAATTTGCTAGCTTAATTATTATTATTATTAATATTATTATTATTATTATTATTACTATTTTTATTAGTATTGAAATTATTCCTGTATAATAGAATGCTAAACACATAAATAATTATCTACACACATACAAACCTCAAGTAATTATTATTATTGTTATTATTATTATTACTATTATTATTATTATTATTATTATTATTATTATTATTATTATTATTATTATTATTATTATTATCATCATCATCATCATCGTTATACGTAACAGTAGCAGTAGTAGTATCTCATACCCTAAGCCAGCGGTTGGCAACCTGGGGTACCCGTACCCCTGGGGGTACGCCTGCTATCGACAGGGGGTACACAAAAAAATATATGGGTTAATTAAAAAAGAATGTAAAAAAAAATTAATAGAATATAGATTATAGAATATCAAATTATGAAATTAAATTATTTTCTTTTATTATATATATATATATATATATATATATATATATATATATATATATATATATATATATATATATATATATATATATATATATTATATATATATATATTGGATTTGTGTGCGTACGAAGGTACTCGTAAATGAAAAACATTATGAAGGGGTACGTAAGGAAATAAAGGTTGGGAACCGCTGCCCTAAGCCCTTAAGGTACCTTACTTAACAACATGAGGTAGGCTATAGAAGCTTGTAAAGGCAAACACTTAAACATGCATATTAAAATTATTACTAGACTACATAAGGAACCAACACCATCTTTCGGGGATTCGCATCTGCACACCGCACATTCATACACACACAAACGCGCCAGCTCGAAATAAGTATATGATAGATATACATTCTCTAATACATTCACTTTAACTGCAACTTTCTCTCAAGCTTAAACAAACACATTCACCCATAAACTCAATTACTTGACAACCGTTCTCTCTTCCTCTCTCTCTCTCTCTCTCTCTCTCTCTCTCTCTCTCTCTCTCTCTCTCTCTCTCTCTCTCTCTCTCTCTCTCTCTCTCTCTCTCTCTCTCTCTCTTTGTCAACTGATAACTAACAAGAAATCAGACTTTAACATTGTATAACTTTTAAAATAAATAAGAAATTTTTAATAAAAAAAGGATTCTTACTAAAACATTTTAAATAAAATTCAGAAAATATTAATAAAATTAACATTTTCAAAAACATTTCATTCCTATAAAACTATATACTTTATATTCTTAAGTGATATGAACATAATGTCACATCGATTTCCTTTTAAAATAAATCTAAATGCATAACCTGTAATATATATAATTTCACAATATAATATAGCATTTTTACTTACGACAATATTGCACTAAGAGAAACCGAGTTCATCCGAGCTTAACACCAGCAGAGCCCATTCTAATGATATTCAGCCAATTAGTATTAGGCCTTAGCACAAAACAAGGATAAGCTCCACCCCTTTTTCATATTCATGCAATCACCAGAGGGCGTCATCATAAAACATAGCGCAATGATAAAACCAGCACCCCTTTTTTCATAGGCTAGGTAAATATCTGCTAACCTTTTTACCTTTTTTGACATTAATTGATGGAAATATAAACCCATCCTAATAAATTAAGCTTTCCAGGCAATTAAGCCTGGACCTTTATGCCTTTTTCTTGACATTGATTAATGGAAATATAAACCCATCCTAATAAATTCAGCTTTCCAGGTAATTAGACCTCGACTTTTTTGCCTTTTTCTTCACATTATTTGATAGGAGCATAATAAACCGATTGCTTACACCGTTTATCACCATAATCCACACGATTATTTACATATATATTCCATTTACTTGGTGCACCTTTTAATTTTCCAGGTAAATACCACCAAACCTTTTGGCCTTTTTCTAGACATCGTTGAATGGAGCACACAGGTCCTGGTCGAGACTCCATAGCCCTAGCATCATACATATTCTTAAGAACTTATTATTATTACTATTATTATTATTATTATTATTATTATTATTATTTTATTATTTTTATTATTACCAATTTTCAACTATATAGACATATATTAAAGCTCATTACACCTGATCCATATCAAGAGCCGACATGCTTAAACCCGAAAGATAGTAAACTCCCTATTCTACACATGTTAGTTCTACTTTTACCCTTTTTCCCAGCATATTCGACCTGTCTCTCATGAGAAAGACCGAAACCTCACCAGCACGCGTCATAACTTTTCCACCATTTAGTATTATTATTATTATTATTATTATTATTATTATTATTAATTTTCAACCATAAGGACTTATATATTAGATACCATTATACTCTAAATCTATCAAGAGCAGATATACTTAAACCGGAAAGATGTTAAACTGTATTTTCTTCATATGTTAAATATCCTTTAGCCTGTTTTCACTTAATATTTTGACGATCTCTCATGATAATGACCATATCCTCACCAGCACTTGTCGTAACGCATCCTTCATATACAGTGGCGGCTCGTGTAAACTTGGTAAGGAGGGGCTGCAAGTTTATTTATATGTATATTTATATATTATATATAATATATATATATATATATATATATATATATATATATATATATATATATATATATATATATATATGTATATATATATATATATATATATATATATATATATATATATATATATATATATATATATATATATATATATATATATATATATATATATATATATATATATATATATATATATATATATATATATATATATATATATATATATATATATATATATATATATATATATATATATATATATATATATATATATATATATATATATATATATATATATATAATATATATATATATATATATATATATATATATATATATATATATATATATATATATATATATATATATATATATATATATATATATATATATATATATATATATATATATATATATATATATATATATATATATATATATATATATATATATATATATATATATATATATATATATATATCAAACGTACTTTACTTATTCTGGAAAGCTTGCTGATATTCACATTTAAAAATACGGAAATATAGCACATATATTTAAATTTTTTAAAAAAAATTTCTTACCTAATCGAAAAATTCATCTACTGCAATTTTGAGATATTTAACTCGGGAAAAGACGCTGCCACACTTGTGCTGCCAGACGAACGATGTCGTCGAGGCAATTAAAGCACTATAATGTACTTAGTAAATAAACTTAGTATAATTTTTTTTTTAATTCCCAATTTTTCTTTATCAGAATTCTTCAAGGATTTTAAAAATGTTATCTTTTTTAATGTACATTAAGTAGTATTTGTAATATTTGTGTGGACTAAAAGTGCAGTCTTTCCCTTTATATATATATATATATATATATATATATATATATATATATATATATATATATATATATATATATATATATATATATATATATATATATATATATATATATATATATATATATATATATATATATATATATATATATATATATATATATATATATATATATATATATATATATATATATATATATATATATATATATATATATATATATATATATATATATATATATATATATATATATATATATCGAATATCGAAAAAAAAACATAATAAATCCGTAATTTTCCTTTCACAAGAAAAAAAAAACACATCTCCACCCTTCCAGGTTCTATAACAAACTGTTTTATTTAGTGTTTGTATTCTTTACGCTCTGTCCTTTTAGGACAACTGGCAACATTCAAATATCTTAAATATTCAAAAATAATCTCCATGTTGCCAAAAAATAAAAGAAAGACAAACTGGCAACTTGACAAAAACTGCTATTGCAATTTGTCATACTTTTTTTCATAAGTTGCCACATCTGTCCTATTATTTAAGAACAAAAAATTTGGTCTAATTTAGGACTGAGAATTTACAGCCCATATTTTATATAATTGCAATGCGTTGAAAAAAATATCGTACTCCAAAAATTTGCAGTTGCAAAATGCATTTAATTCAAATTTTCTTTATTGATTTATACTTTTTATGTATTAAGTTGTTAAAAAAATGAATGTAAATCACTTTTCTCTGATAAAAAATTCATATTTATATCAACATTCTACGCCTGGTATTTTTAATTTTTAGGGGCTGTAGCCCTGAAGCCCTTATAGACGAGCCGCCACTGTTCATATAAACATTTCATTTATTGATCATACTTTTACTTGAATAATACAAACACTCATACTAAGATTTCTAACAGCATCAAACATAAGAATACCCAAATCTACCAATATCAAGGGTGGGAAAACTAATAACTTATTCATTGACTTTCGAATGGTACCAATATTCAATATAACTAACTCGTAAAAACTTTTTATTTTCACAAACACTCTATATTTCTTAGGGATCTTCATAATTAATCTGCTTTAGATGTCAATATATCAACAATATAAGCATTTATATTAAGGTTTTAGACAACATCAAACATATGAATACCCATTTCTACCAATATCGTATACCCTAACATGCTTTAAATGCCAATATATCAACAACACAAACATTCATACAAACATAAGAATACCCAAATCTACCAATATCGAGGGTAGGAAAACTAATAACTTATTCATTTACTTTCGAATGATATCAGCATTAAATATAACTATCTCGAAAAAACAATATTTTCACACTTCAGCTATTTTTTTATGGGTCTTTATACACTATCATGCTTAAGTCACCAATATTTCAACAACACAAACATTCATTCTAAGGTTTCGGACAGCCTCAAAAATAGAAGTTCACGAATTTAGCAATCCTAGTCAACATATATGTAACGTTATCAATATCGATGTTAAGCAAACTAATTACGTATTTACTTTCGAATGGTACCAATATTCGATATAACTAGTTCGTAAAAACTTTACATTATTAAAGCTCATTACGGATGATCCATATCAAGAGCTGACATACATATCATCGAAAGATAATAAACTCCATATTCAGAACATGTTAAATCTCCTTTATTCCATTTTCCCCACATATTCTAATTATTACCACCGAGGAAGACCGAATCCTTACCAACACTCGTCATAACTTCTCCTTCATTTTATTATTATTATTAATTTTCACCCATATGAACTCACATATTAGACCCATTACACACGGTCCAAATCAAGAGCCAACATACTTACCAGCAAAAGATGGTAAACTCAATATTTCTTCATTTGCTAAATACCCTTTATCCTGCTTTAACTGAATATTTAGCTGGCTCCTCATGATAAAGACTGAATCCTCACCAGCACACGTCATATCTCAGCCTTCATATATACATTTCATGCATGGAGCATACTTTTACATGGACAATAAAAACAGTCATACTAAGATTTCTAACAGAGTCAAGCATAAGAATACCCAAATTTCCCAAATCTGGTTAACATAAGAATATCCAATTTTTCACATCTAGTTAACATATATTCAACATTATAAATAACGAGGCCATGCAGCCTAATAACTATGCATTTACTTTCGAATGGTGCAAACATTCAATATAACTAATCCGTATGAACTTTGTATTTTCACACTTCATCTATTTTCTTAGGGGTCTTAATAAACTAACCTGCTTTAGATGCCAATATATTAACAATACATGCATTTGTATTATGGTTTCAGACAGCATCCTTACTAACATATGCCATAACTTCTCCTTCATTTTATTATTATCATTACACTCGATCCAAATCAAGAACCAACATACTTAGCACCGAAAGATGGTAAACTCCATATTACTTCATATGCTATTCACCTTTTATCCTGCTTTCCCTGAATATTTGGGCAATTTCTTGTGATAAAGACCAAATCCTCACCAGCACTTGTCGTAACTCATCATCCATATATACACATCATTTATTTAGAATACTTTTCCTTAGGCAATAAAAACACCCATAATAAGATTTCTAACAACATCAAACAAAAGAATACCCAATTCTGCCAATGTAACTAACTCGTAAAAACTTTTCATTTTCACACTTCATCTACTCTCTTAAGGGTCTTCATAAGCTAACATGTTTTAGGAGCCAATATATAGACAATACAAGTATTTATACTAAGGCTTCGGTCAGCATCAAACATAGGAATTCTCAAATTTAGCAATTCTAGTCAACATACATGCAACATCATCAATATTGTGGTTAAACAAACTAATAACTCATGCATTTACTTTCGAATGGTACCAGCATTCAAAATAACTATATCGAATAAAATTTTATATTTGCCACACTTCGTCTATTTTCTTAACGTTTGACTCTTTTACAAACTATCTTACACTGTTTAGAACTTCGAAATATTTATTTTATTAACATTTTTCTTTTAAAATATTTAATTTTACTTCTTTTATTTCATCAAACATCTGATATAACATGTTACATACACACATACTAACGTAAAGTATCTTCAGAGAACACAAGCAATTAACGAAAACATAGATGACCATACAGTTTCATGCTTTCTAAATTATCCATAGAGTTATTTCCTTTACAGATAACTGACATCCTTATATTTCGTCTTTTTACACTTAAAGATTTTCATATTAATTAACTGTATCTATAACTATAAATTTCAGTATTTTACTTAAACTTATTTATTTAATAAACGATATTTTACCCTATATTAATATTCACCATACCTTTTATGATACAGTAAGGTTCTTACTAATATATTAAAAATAAAAAAAACACACTTATCGACTGTCATATTTATACCTTAAAGTTTCTACGGTATTTTATCCTAAGCAATATTCTAACCAACCTAACCAATAATAATCTACAATCCTTATTCATGAATTTTCAAGTTTACATATTTCAAATACGAGACAAATATTTCATATTAAACATGAAAAAAAAATTATTTTCAGGTATTGAGCTGTTACGAGTTGTATTTTTTTAAAAACAACAGCTATTCATTTATTTTCAATTTAACATATTTCAAATACGAGGTAAATATTTCATATTGAACATGAAAAAATAGTTATTTTCATGTACGACTATGTCACGATCTGTATTTTTACTATCATTAACTATTTTAAGCATTTTTATCATAAATCGATCATCGAAACTTTTACAGTAATTACAGGAAATACTCTAATTTAGACGGTAAGGTACAGTCGTCCACAAGAGTTCGTCCATGTATAGGTGAAAATACATATATATATATGCAAAATGGAGATCATTTCATATTCAGCCAATCACAGCTCAATTACGCCTCTCCCGATGTTATTATTTTCTTTTTATGCAAAATAGAGCTATCATAAAATACACAGGTGATAAATACCCAGTTCATGAAAACCTTTAATATTTGACTACAAATTTAATTTAATCTTTTTGTTATTTTTTTTAATAAAATGAGTGAAAATTTACTTTAAAACGAAACTTTAGAATAAAGTTATTAGATAGTTTGTAGTTTTAGTTAATTTATATTTTATTTTGATACATTATATAATTTAGTTTAAAATTTATTATATATATATATATATATTATATATATAATATATATATATATATATATATATATATATATATATATATATATATATATATATATATATATATATATATGGGACGATTAAGAATATTTAGACGATGACGATGAATTTGAAAATGCATATTTTAAACATTTCTATTATTTTAATACATTTGAATTTTTTGGAAAAAGGAAGAATTAAATTGTCTTTTCTTAATTTTTTATACAATTATAAATTATATATATATATATATATATATATATATATATATATATATATATATATATATATATATATATATATATATATATATATATATATATATATATATATATATATATATATATATATATATATATATATATATATATATATATATATATATATATATATATATATATATATATATATATATATATATATATATATATATATATATATATATATATATATATATATATATATATATATATATATATATATATATATATATATATATATATATATATATATATATATATATATATATATATATATATATATATATATATATATATATATATATATATATATATATATATATATATATATATATATATATATATATATATATATATATATATATATATATATATATATTATATTTAATATATATATATACTTGTTGAGATGTCAGTACGATTCAGACACGCCAAATTTAATTTGCCTTGCATTTTGATATCTATAAGCTCATATCTTGGGCTTGGAACAATTGGGACACCCTGTAGTATCTTCAAAACATTGATTTTAAATATTTTAATATGTGAGAACATGAACAGCCATGCAAAATTCCACTAGTTTAAATTTAGTTTTTAAATTGCAATACAGAAACAATTTTTTCCTTAATTTCTAGGCTAATTCGATTTCATCTTGGAGAGTATATTTGGCAGCTATAACTAAAATAGAATTTTACCCATGAGCGATGGTTATACATTTAAAAAAATTAAGATAAATAAAAACAGCCTTTTACTCTCAGTGGAAGAGTGTGGAGCAAAGACATTTATAAGCAAATTTATATATTAATCGACACAAAATTGCCAGTGAAGGTTGAAAAAAATAAAATAAATATATATATATATATATATATATATATATATATATATATATATATATATATATATATATATATATATATATATATATATATATATATATATATATATATATATATATATATATATATATATATATATATATATATATATATATATATATATATATATATATATATATATATATATATATATATATATATATATATATAAGTTAATGTTTTTCATTTTAGATTTTTTACTTCTTTTTCTTTTTTTAATCTGTTACTTGCAAAATGTAACTTTATTTAAGTTGTTAACTTTTATAATATTTTAATAATTTTTAGTAATAAAATTTATAAACTATGTACTGATATAGTGTTTTTCATTAACGACAAATATACACATATTTCTAAATTCGTAATGAAGTTTAACTTTTAAACTAGTAAAGTCCAAATCTTTACGCAATTTAGAAATTTTAAAAATCTAAAGCGAAAGAAAATTTAAATTTTTAAAACTTTCTTTTGTTTTGCTTAGAATATATATATATATATATATATATATATATATATATATATATATATATATATATATATATATATATATATATATATATATATATATATATATATATATATATATATATATATATATATATATATATATATATATATATATATATATATATATATAATATATATATATATATATATATATATATATATATATATATATATATATATATATATATATATATATATATATATATATATATATATATATATATATATATATATATATATATATATATATATATATATATATATATATACATATCATATATATTATTGTTTTTTATTTTATTTCTGCTGGGCCAAGGTCAGAGTCCTATCATATTTCCACCAGAGAAAGGAGCAAATCGGGATCCTTGTCAGATTAAAGGCCGACATATTCCGAGATACGACGTTTGAAGGTGTGAAAGTCATAGAGAATTGGGAAAATAGATGAATTGAGTGTGTTCCAGAATTCACCAGTAGAGTACATGTAAGATTGATCATAGCAATTAAGTCTGAAGTTAGAGAGTTGGACAGAGAAAGGATGAGATTGTGTAGAAAGACGTGTAGCACGAGCTCTTCTCAAAGGATGAGATATACGACGAGAGAATTCGTAAGAGCAGTTTCCGTTGTAATAGCTATAGTATATATATATATATATATATATATATATATATATATATATATATATATATATATATATATATATATATATATATATATATATATATATATATCATGTTAAAAAGTTGTCTCAGCCTTCAATATTGAAATATCGATATCTGTCAGTGTTAAGATACTGCTATCATTTTAAATATAATTTAATAAAAAACATACTCGCGGGTTGGTGATACGTGGGGCTAAACCCCTATTAGATTTATGCTAGTGCATCATGCATCTGTGTATTCAGCTGGCTTTATCCAAAAAAAAATGTATGTAAATTTATGTAGGCTATTTCAATATATCGGTGTTTCGTTATATGAAAGCTTAAGTCAATTTCTTAATTTTAAGCACACTCACCCACACATATATATATACTGTATATATATATATATATATATATTTATATATATATATATATATATATATATATATATATATATATATATATATATATATATATATATATATATATATATATATATATATATATATGTAAACAGTCTTTCACTCTCAATTAAAGAGAGTGGAGCAAAGAAAGAAAGATTGTTAAACTTAGTAAGAATAAAACAAATTTCCTAAGAATATATTAGGCTGTATTTGGAGATCAATATAAAAGGAGTGAGATTCAGGAGTTTGAAGATGACGTTAATCTTTGATGGAAACATCGAAGTTAATAAAAAATGGTCGTCTTAGGTAGAAGGATATGAAAATGAGATAAGAGACTCCGTTCTTGGGAGAAACACCTCTGCTATATGCTCTTTGAACATAAATCAAAGCAGCAATGCCCTCCAAGGAAACTCAAAGAGGTTTGACTGCAAAAATCTCCAGCGTGCAGCACCAAAGTGCCACTGAAGGCACTCCGATTGTCCATCTGGAAGTATAGGATAGAATATAAGATTATGAAATAATCGGTGGAACCCAAAGGAGGAATGAAATTAGGGGTTCCTCAAAGAAATAAATTTGCCACTATCTATCGACTTGAGAAGTGAAAGGTTCGAATTGATAAGTATTCAAGGGCTTATAAAAACTTGAACAGCTAGGTCTATGTTTTGGTTCTTCTGCCACTTTTGTGTTTTTTTATTAAATCCTTTATAAATTATATAATAATTTATATTTTTTTCTTTTTTCTTTCTGAAACAAATGTAGGAGTCTAAAGATCGTAGCATGCAAAAAAATAAGTTGTGGGTAAGATAATTTAATGCTTCCCAAAAGTTATCTGAAATTTTGAAGTTTTTATTTTTTTGCAAATTTTTGATCTTGTTAGTTTTATTATTATCCTCAATACATTTTGGGATCAAACTTCGTGAAAAACTTCCTCTAACTGTCTCTATTTCAATAAAATTGGTTTGAATAACTTCTATGGTTTCAAATTTTTTTTTTATTTATTTTTTAATTTTTTATTTTTTTTTTTTGGTGAATTTTTTCCTTTGAAAAATGTTATTTCGAGAAAATTGCTAAAACAATACGCTTTCAATTGCATATGAATTATATTCCATGCTTGAATGGTCATATCTCAGCAACCAATTGGAATTATAAAAACTATATAAATATTTAGAATTAGGGGAAATTTTCAATAAGGAATTAAAAAAAAATATCAAAATTAAAAAAAAAAAAAAAATTAATTCATACGTGTCATAGGAGGCGTTTCATGGTCATTCTACATAGATTTTTTTAAAAGTCTTTTTCTCATCAACTGTTTCTAATTATGAAAAACTAATTACAATTTTTTTTTTTTTTTTTTTTTTTTTTTTTTTTTAAAGAATGGATGAGAAGGAATGTGTTTTAAGTTGAAAACTAGATGATTGAATAATTTAAGTTTGTCAGTAATATTTGGAGATATATTAATAGGTCAAAAATATTTTTGCAGATTGGCATGAGAGATGAAGCCAAAAAGTAAAAGATATCAGACGGCTTCAAATATCGAACACAACAACAAGCAACATCATCTCTGACATAGACACATCCACTTTTGTAAATGAAATCAAGAGGTGAATAGAATTTAATAGATAAGTTTTCGCTATCAGCGTTTTAAGGTCACGAATGTTCCAGAAATCAGAGTAAAAGAGATAGGCTAACCATCGGGACATCTAGGAAGATCATTGACAGGACAACTCCTATAACTAGATTCCATAAACTTTGAAGCTGTGGATGTGGTTGGTTTGACTATAGAACAATTTTTGATTACATCCTCACGAACTCTGAGGGTCTTTTCCAGAGACATATTTAAAATAATTCAGATGAAAGCCGTAAATGTAAGTTAACTGAAATATTTTGTGTTGGGTGGTTGAAAACACTATAGAATCTCTGCGAACACTCTCTCATATAAGATAAAGCATGAGGGAAATGTTCTCAATGAAGATTAGTCGAAAATAAATGGCAACATTAGCCATAATAATATATAATGTAAATCATTCAGAAGCAGAAAGACAATCGGTTTATGACCCAGCTTCGTACCACTCTTACAACACACTCTCTCTCTGTATATTATATATATATATATATATATATATATATATATATATATATATATATATATATATATATATATATATATATATATATATACCCCATCTAAAACTATTAAATGAAACAAAAACAACATTTTAAATCTGTTTAAATTAATTACAATTCTAAGTTACCTGATCATTTCGTAAATAATTTTGTTATGGTAAATTTATTTCCAATATTAAAGAAATGTTATATCAAATATTATAATAAGAAGTGTTAAAGGATGTTTTCGATCCACTAGAATTTCAATTTTTATTGTGTCTTTATATAAACCATATTATGCACATTAAAAGAAAATAAAATTTTTTGGCGGAGTTTAACTAAATTCTCATTGGTAAAATCTTTAATTAAATAATAAATCCATCACAGATATTTTTTTTTAAATGAATATGTGTATCAATAATGTTGGACGAACTCCTGTGGACGACTGTACATTAAACATGAGCAAACATTACGCAGGAATTATATAATTATACTAATATACCAATGATTTCGATAGCAATTTATGTGTTTCGGTATGAGAGTGTAGGTAAATACAAAGTTAGCAGTGTTTCGACATGTTTCAAAAGACATACGAAACGTGTTTTATAAGTAATATACTAAATTCTGCATTACCTCGCTATCTCATGTTTCGAGAAGAGTACATTTTAAATTTTCAAGCTAATATATTTTAATCTTACTACCCCTAACCACAACAATCTAACAACCTAACAAATTTGACATCGAAAGTCTTACCAATCAAATCAATACTGCTTACCTTGGAAATATAGCATTTCCAGGCGTAACATAACCTTACCTTAGTACAGTATGTCTTCGGATCCTCATATTTCTTTTATAAAGTCAGGGTCAGGAGACCTTATCATTATATATTTATATATATATATATATATATATATATATAATATATATATATATATATATATATATATATATATATATATATATATATATATATATATATATATATATATATATATATATATATATATATATAATATATATATATATATATATATATATATATATATATATATATATATATATATCTATTTAAAAAAAAATGAAAACGAAAAATAAGGTAAAAGGAATTTTTATTGTAAGAATTTTTGGGAACGCATTCGAATAGGAGACCGATTGGACAAGGAAGTCCTTTAGAAGAGCCTTTGAAAGAGAACATCGGACAATGACTTTCCTCATGCAACCAACCATATAAATGAATCCTAAATTAAACCTCGCCAAAATTGAACAACTCAAAGAACAAGATTTACATTCCCATAAATGAAAAAAATTGCTTCTCATATTAATCATGCAATCACTACATGCTAGAATAATTTATATTCAAATTTGCAGAAATATATATATATATATATATATATATATATATATATATATATATATATATATATATATATATATATATATATATATATATATATATATATATATATATATATATATATATATATATATATATATATATATATATATATATATATATATATATATATATATATATATATATATATATATATATATATAGTAATAGCAGGGATCAGGAATATTCTAGGCCCTGGGACGCCGGAATCAGGCACCACCCACTCACTTCCCAAAAAAAAAATTAAAATTAAAATTATTTAAAATTTTAAAAAATTAATAAGATTTATTAAATTGCAAAAATATAGAAAAAAATTAAAAATATATAAAAATAATTAAAATAATTAAAAATAACTAAGGAAAAATAAAAATCTTAAAATAGTTAAAAAGAAAAAAAATAATTAAAAAGAATTAAAAGAAGAGCAAAAGAATATAAATCAACCTAACACCTTCCATCCCATGCCACTTTCTCATTGATGGCTAAGTCTATGTAGAAAAACCCACACAGGGACGCTTCCTCTTTTCCAGGGTGCATAATCCTTATGTAAGGATCATACATAAGGTAGGGACCATTATAAATAATAAAATTATTTTTGTATAAATAACCTATCAGCGCTGTATAATATATATATATATATATATATATATATATATATATATATATATATATATATATATATATATATATATATATATATATATATATATATATATATATATATATATATATTTTATATATATATTGTTCTCTTCTCGTTCCCTTGCAATTCCGTTTTCATTCTCTTTCCTAATTCCGTATTCTCTCTCTTGACTAATTGCATAACTCTTAATAAAAATTTCCTTTCTCTCTTATTTAAATCTTCTTATTCTTTCTCTCTCTCTCTCTCTCTCTCTCTCTCTCTCTCTCTCTCTCTCTCTCTCTCTCTCTCTCTCTCTCTCTCTCTCTCTCTCTCTCTCTCTCTTGATTTGGAGTATTAACCAGTCAAATAGCCTCTGGAAAAAACGTAACATCAGACAGGTTTCCAGATTTAGCCACTTTTGGGTGAAATGTCGATTGGTAACCCGTAAAAAGTGGTAGGAAAGTCACTGGGGTGTTACATTGTAACAAAATGGGGTCAGAAAAGAGTAAGAACTTGTTAAATAATCCCAGGAAAGTCCATAAGATTGGACAGGTTACCATATTTAGCGGTTTTTGGGGTGAAATGTCCCTTGAAAACCCCTTGAAGAGGGTCAGGAAGATTACTGTGCTGATACATTGCAACAAAATGGGGTCAAAAAAGAGAATGAACCTGTCAAATTTCTTTAGGAAATAGCGTAAGATCAAACAGGATGCCAGTTTTTGCGACTATGATGGTAACAGGTGGTCTAATATTAGACCTTAAACAAGTTAACCTTGTGAACACCTGTAAAAGATTAGGCTTACGCCGGTAGGTTTAATCAGTTAGTCTTAAAGTGACTTCTTCATTCCTGAGTGAGAGTTCTTCTGATGGGAATTTGATACTGTACAGTCAAGATGGCCTCCTCTCTCAAGTACAACTTTGTGACCGATATTGCATCTTGAAAAGTATCCCATTCTGATGAAGACTTGATGATTATATTTATTCTCAAACCTAACGGTGAACAATATTTTTCGTGCTCTACCCCTTTATATACAGGAATTCGCCAATATTCATGTCTCCTAATTTAAATGGTATTTTCGATAAAATAGATAACTGGTCAAGAGAAAAGTACTTATCAGACAGCGTGACTAATGAATGGGGCTTAGAAATCTCGAGAGGCAGTGAAGCAGAAACCAGCCGTTTCATTCTTGTGCTGGCCCTGAATAATTATACAGATTCTGTAGATTTAAGAAACTGGTGGAGATCTCATCCTGAAGGAATATTCAGATCATCATCAATCGGATTCACTATTATAGCCAAAGACAAAATTACTGCTTATTCCAAAATGCGAGATGAAACAAAACTCGTCTTGAGAAAGTTGATAAACTAGAAAAGTTTATTAACATTGCACATGGTATCCTGTATACAATATACACCGAAAACTATTCAATTCATGCTCAGTGTGCTCCATTTATGTCGGTAATTGATGTAGAAAAATTTGCCTATCTCAAGACAGAGCGAATGAAGTCAGAGGACTTTAAAAATGAAGACTCGCGTTTCTCGCTATCCGATATTTACACATATGTCACACTGAAGTTTTATGAAGTCTAGAACAATATATTGATTGCTCCCAAATTTTGTTAAACCCTACTAACAAGCCCGGTCGTATTAATATATATTTTTTAAATGTTCGTGATTGTGTTTTAAAAATTTTTTGTAGAAAGCATACATGTGTTTTAAAAATATTTTGTTTTTTATTTTAAAAGTACTTATTTTTATGTACTTCTTTATATAAATATTTTTATACAAACTGATTTGATATTATATAGTTTTAATAATAAAAATGTACTTAAATTTTCTATTTTTTTCGTAACCCTTGCTTTCATAGCCTGCTATAAATATATTATTATTTCTTTCTATGGATGCTAGGGAAGTGGTGTACAAGTTTAATGCTAAACATCCTTATAGTTATGGAGGGTTTCAAAGCTTTCTGCATAGTTTCTACAAATTTAGGAAAAGATTTGAAACAGTATTTGAAAGGTGAAAAAGCGTTTACCTTACTGTACATAAACCAGCACCCAGAAAATCTAGAACATGAAAAGCTATAGCCCACCATGTTGATAATATTTTTCAATTAGATTTGAAAGATATGGTGTAATATAGTGTTTATAATTGAAGAGTTTCAATATATATTATACGTTATTGAGGTGAATTCATGTATGTATGGAAGAGAGTGTTAAAGGATAAAAAATCGAAAACAAATGCTGAACCTGTGAGAGAAATCTTACATAATAATAAAAGGCATCCATTTATGATGTGGACAGATATAGATTCAGAATTTTTAGGTCAAGATTTTCAAGAGATTGTTACTGCCTATTACAATGCTTTCTTATATGAATAAAGCAGCTACAGTGGAAAGAGTACAAAGAACAATAAATTAAAGAATACATTGATATTTAACATACATGAATACATGCTTTAGCCAATTCTTCTGACTGTTCATATCATAGAACAAATATCTCTTGAGATGTTAAAGTTGAAACCCTCTACAATTAAACAGGTGATCCATGAAATAAGATACAATCCAGAAATTTTTGGTGATTACGTGAGGGTGTCTAGATCTGGTAAAAATTTCCAGAAAGGGTATCAAGTAGGTTGGTCGAAAGTAGGTTTTTTAAAAAAATTCTATCAGCGAGTTCCCAAGAGTTGAACTTAAATTATATTATCTTAAGGATCTGGATGGTGAACAAATAAAGGTGAGATTCTATAATCAAAAAGGTCAAATATTAGGTTTGATGATAAGCAATGTAAATGAAATCGAAAAAATAATGAAAATGTAAAAATAATCAGTATTTTCTAAAATGAATAGGATATCCTAATTAATTCTATAGTTATATAAAAACCAGTGATATTAATTAAAAAATTTGTCATTCTTAACCAATATCATTGAGAGTGATAATCATTTTTATCTCACACTTCCTTCTTCAGGATCTATGGATGTACATCCTAATAGTAAGGTGTCTGATTTCACCACAGAGTTGATGCAGAATGTTTATCTTGAAAGAAAAATGTAAGAAGTTGGTTTAAGTGAAATTATCCTTGTAGCAGGAATTGAGAATATGACATCGAACGGTGCAACTTTTGGTATATGGAGAAATAGTGAGTTTGTTAAAAAACATTAAATGTGAATAAAGAAAAATTTATTAACCTATCGAAATGGAAATTATTATTATAAGAATGTTACACTAATACGTGGACTATACAAATCACAAACAGATCTTTTTAGAGATGTATATCGCCAAAATGTTAGCTATTTCTATGTGTAAAGATTTGATATTTAAATCAACTAACGTATTTAACGATGATCATGAACAACAGCAAAAAAACAAATTTAAAAGATGAAAACAATTCATCATTCAGTGTGGAAATTGATTCAAAGTTTCATTTCCAAACCGTCAGTGTCAACGGTAAAACGTGTTTTCATGTATTGACATTTGGAAACAAAAGATGTTAAGAACAAAGGCGTTCGTGTGTAACACACCCTTTCCAATAACCAGGTGCTGCTTACATATATTCCGATATTGTGGAGCACCAATACGTAGGGAATACAAAATCAACATTGTTCATTTTCCTAAAAACTCTAATGTTACTACATTTTAAGGTGCTCATTATGTGCCTATAAGCAAAGCTCAGTTTGGTTCAGTGTGTGAGCATATAAGAATGTAGATGATAATCCTTATCTATTCAAGAACGGAACAGCGTGGTGTAAGCTTTATATGAGAAAGAAGGGAGCGCAATAATGGAGCGACATATTTTCAGAGGCGATAGAATGCAAGGAAAATATGAACTCAGAGGTTTCTTACTTTGTTAATGTGACGAGCTGTGTATTTACTTAAACAAGAGGTAAATACTTGACAAGGGAAGCAGCTAGAATAGAAGTTCGCACTTTTCAAGATGTTACTGTTAATATAGAACCTCAAACCGCATTAGAAAGACTGCTCGCTGAAAAATCTGATGAAATGCTTGATAATGTCAAGCAAAAAATTAAACGAAAAATGGTTTGTGGATTTGTTAGGCGAGGGATTAAACGTAAAAGAACAAAGTGACTTATCAAGAAACTGACATGTAATACAATAAGAAATATTAAGGAGAAACAAAATATAAAAATGAAAGCTAAGAAAGCTAGTAAAAAGTGTGCGGCAGAAAACTGAGACATTCTAGAAATGTGAAACGTGGAAACTGCTTTTCTTAATAATATACAGATACATCTTTAGAAAATATTAATTATTAGTTTACTCTCATTAGAGCCAAAGTGCATTTCCTCCAACATTCTAGTTTTGACTGTTGTAATTACGAACTGGATTTATTTAAAATGAGTCCCTCTCAAACAAGCATCAACGGACTCAAACTTCATGTGTCAACCCTGTAAAGTGTGTCACCAGCACCAACCTGGCAGTGGAGCCCCATAAACCTGGTACTTCAGAACACTATCTTGACACTAGTAATATTTTCCTTTACTGCAAACTTTTTGCATAGTTCTTTTAGTAAGCTTGAAATGTTTTTAAACGAAGTGTCTTCAGGCTCAGCTACAGCTAATTACCCTTATTGCTTCTTCATTGAAATCATGCTGAATTACTCAGAGGATGTCAAGACCTCACACCTTCAAGTGCAACTTAGTTTCTATAGCCTAAAAGATGAGGCGAAAATCATTGATGCTGATAGTAAGAGAAAATCAAAAATAAGTGATATTTATAGCAGGCTAAGCGGCGATATCTTCTCTCAAGAACGACTCATTCTTCCATCTGTAGACAAACACATTATGTTTAAATGTTCACTGTAAACTAGCAATGCTTCAACTTCACCAACCACCACTTTCCAAATATAGGATGTCTATCTTTAAATTATAAAAAGAAAACTCTCACCTCAAAGACTCATGTACATTTAAACATCATTAGTTACTACTATAGCCAAATACTTCATTTGTAAATATAATCTTGCCACAGAGTTAACATCAATTAATCTCAGCAATGTTGTCATGGACCATCCCAGAAACTAATCACTGGAACAGTAGAACAAGGGCCTTTGAAAAGAATTTTAAAAAAGATCCTTTTAAATTCGTACTATTTATCTTTAGTGAGCTTAGTCTTCAAGTGAACGGTTAGCCTTATGGACGCCCTTACATAACATACCATAATTACCAAGATGCTTTATGTGAGAGAGCTTTCTTTGTAACTTAAAGCAAGGATTGATGAGTTCCATGAATTGTTAAAATTTTATTTTAACCTAACCTATCCTAACTTAACCTTACCAAAACTAACCCAACCTAATCTAGCCTAGCCTAACCTAATACCTAATGTAACCTGACTTAATAACCAAGACTGTCTCCTGCACTGATGCTTGCAAAGACATCGATGAATATGCATTTGTTTTAATCTCCAACTTATATGGGTTCATTTAGCATCTGATTTGACAGGA
>SEYY01003375.1:7500-14098 GCA_009176605.1 Armadillidium nasatum
AATTCTATTATTATTTTAACCAGTGATTAATAATAGAATTTTTTTGTGAATAAATAAAAGACAAATCTTAACCGAAAATTTTATTGTTTCTCCGAAGAAAATGTTCCGAGTTCTGGTACTACTCTTTCATTATAATATATATATATATATATATATATATATATATATATATATATATATATATATATATATATATATAATATATATTATATATATATATATATATATATATATATATATATATATATATATATATATTATATATATATATATATATATATAATTTCTTTATTGCGATATATGAACGTTAATATGCTTGCATGTGTGTGAGTGTGAGATGGTGTGTATGTAATTCTTTTCATGCCTAGATTGAGAAAACGAGGGGGTGGGCTAAAGTCTGTGGCTAAAGTCTTTGGTATCACCTCTCTAACTCTTGTCCTAATCTTTTGCTTCTATCTGAGACTAGTTGGACAGGGATTCCTTCACTAACAACCTTAATGTTTCTAACTACAACTTTTTTAACAATTTCCGACTAAATGGTGGAGTCTGTGCTTATACAAACATTATATACTCCTGTGACACGTCTTGCAAACCTTGAATTCCTAATTTCGATGTTTTATGGCTTAAAATCTGCCTTCCTACTACTGTCATTTTCCTTGGATTCTGCTACTGTTCCCCTAATGGAACAGATTTTCCTGTTCTTTTTAAATATCTCACTACCTCTCACAAAAATGTTACATCTTTCCATCCAAATGCTGAGGTCTTCTATTTAGGGGATTTCAACCACTAAATGCTTTGGGTCCTCTCATACCGATACAGGTGGGAAGGATACCAGATCATTTAGCATTCTCAATGATCTGGAGCATTTAATATGGAACACACACACTTCCCGGATCGTTCTGTACCAGTTCTTGAACAAACACACTTGACTTTTTCTTCATCACTACTCCTTCTAAATATAAATACACCATTTTTTCCCCTATTGGTAACTCTGACCACAATCTTATAGCTCTTAGATATGATATTTTTCCTCCAGCAGCCCCACTATGCCTTAAGGTACTTTCTGGCACTTTAATCGGGCTAATTGGAGGGGGAGAGGCCCTGCGCCTCATCTTTGTTAACTACCCTTGGGATGAACCCTATTTTGACCCGGGGGATGCTTCTGTGTCTGCCGAAAAGGTAGGGGTAGTAATCGCCGATGGGATGAGCAGATTCATTCCATCTTCAACTAAATCTTTTCTTCCTCAAAACCCTTTGTTCGATGCTACTTGCTCTCGTTCCATTCATGAAAGAGACAGTGCTTATCGTGCAGGGAAAAACTCTAATTCTCCAATCTGTCTTCATTTTCATTCAGCTTGGAATCGTTGTAGGAATATTATTCAATCGGCCAAGCTTACTTTCAATAAAAGGAAGTGTACTTACCTCCTGATTCTCCTTCTGATAAAAATTTCTGGCTCTTGCCAATAGAATCTCTAATAACTTCTATAAACAAGTCTTTCCTCATCTTATTCGTCCTGACGACTCTATTGCTGATACTCCTTCTGAAAAGGCTTCATTTTTTCCCTCAATTCAACCCTGAACTGCAATTCCACCTCCTATCCCCCTACTATTTCTCCTCTCAGTGTCCTATGTCATCATCTGTAATTACACATGATCAGGTCCATGGAATCCAGAAAATTATGAACATCATGGAGGCCAGCGGTGCGGATGGCATTCCTCCCCGTGTTTTGAAAGAGTGTGCGTCTGAGCTGGGGCATGTCCTCGTTCAGTTTTATTCTCTATGTCTTGATACTAATACTTTTTCTCAGTGCTGGTAGTGCGCATAATCTCAGCCGATTCCTAAGAATGGTAACTACTCTCATCCCTATAACTATCGCCCTAAAGCTCTCACTTGTGTACTGTTTAAATTTTTGAAACTCTCCTTAACTCTCAATACCTTGATCATTTAGAGCAGTGATTCCCAATGTGGGCGATAGATAGATCTGGGGGTACGTGAGGCGAAAGGGGGTGGTAGGATGGCTGTTGCCGTTAGAAGAAGTTAATAAGTAGCTTTATGTTTATTAAGAGCCCCTTATCCTAGTACATCTGATGATGGGACTGATAGGATCTGATATAACTAATAATATCATTTCTTAAGTTGAGAATATAAATTCGAGTTTTTTTTTCTATGTACAAATGAAATGCATGACAGAGCTTTGTAAACAGCCGACTTCACCTTTATAAAAGTAACATAATTTTACTCGGTCGGGCATGCGCGAAAACACTTAGCATTTTTGCTAGAATCTATGATTAAAGGGAAGATGTAAGCGGTAAGCTTGAAGCTTTCTCTTCAATTACGATTTAAATGTTTGGTGTGTTGGTTAGTGTTTTGTTCATTATTATATATTTTTATTTAGCAATCTATATATATATATATATATATATATATATATATATATATATATATATATATATATATATATATATATATATATATATATATATATATATATATATATATATATATTATATATATATATATATATATATATATATATATATAATATATATATATATATATATATATATATATATATATATATATATATATATATATATATATATATATATATATATATATATATATATATATATATATATATATATATATATATATATATATATATATATATATACTGCATGTATTACCCATCAACACCACTCACGGGCAAAGCCCTATTCAAGGAGCGGGTGTTAGAAGAATAAAAATGTAGTAAAAGAGTACAAACAACAAAAAATTAAAACCACCCCTTCAGGTCCCACCTAACGCAAATTTCTCAGGTGAGCGCAGACGCGGGATGTAAAGAAATTGAGATTAAATTCGGCAGGAAACACAGAAGATGGCAGATAGTTCCAGAAAACACAGGTGGCAAGAAAGAAGGGAAAGAAGGAGGCACCACAGGGGACAATCCTGGAGTTGCCTATGTCCACGCAAAATTGATGTGCGGACAATGCACCCCTTGTGCTACGAGGACGACATAAAGGTGGAGGTTACGAGTGGACAGTTACCTCAAGCATTTGCCGCTGTGGTACCTATAGAAAAGAGACAAGGCACCAACGTCACGTCGCAAAGATAAAGAGTCAAGAGAATTAGAAAGAGTGGGACAGTTAATAAGTCTTTTAGCCTTTGACTCAACCTTATCCAAAAGACGGGTGAAACCTAAGCCACCCCATTCAAGGACGGATGAGACCGCTGTATAACTGGAGTAACTGCGAAGAAGAAAAAAATTCTGGTAGTCTAAACAGAACTCCCAGATTCTTTGAAGCCGCCCTAGCAACCATTGTGATATGAAGTTTCCAAGACATTTTTTTGTTTATGTGAAGGCCAAGGATGTTTATATTGTCAACAAGAAATGGGAGAACCATCGAAAGAAATAGAAACGTTAGGTGTCTTTAAGAGGGAGATTTCTAGAAGTTGAGTTTTTAAAGAGTTGAATTTCTCCACTGGGAAATTCTATCCAGATGTGCAAGAATGGAATCGGAAAGATAAAGACGAGAAGCAACTCTAGATGCAAAGGAAGGAGCAGATTTGAAATGAGTAAAAGTATGGAGGTTGATTCATCGGCATATGAATGTATAGGGTTAGATGAACAACTGAGAAGATCATTAATGAAAAGTAAGAATAGAGTAGGAGACAAGACAGAACCCTGAGGAACACCACAATTGACAGGAAAGAAAGAAGAAGTCGCTCCATCAACAACAGCCGAAATGGAACGATTAGAAAGAAAGCTACACATAAGTAAGCAAAGAGAAGGAGGAAACCCAAAGGAGGGGAGTCAGGAAAGCATTGCCGCGTGCCATACACAGTCAAACGCCTTGCCTTAGATATGTTAAGCTCCTTAGATATATCAAGCGCCACCACGATGTCTCCCCATGGTCCCTAAGTTCAGAAGACCATAAATCTGTGAGAAAGGAAAGTATATCACTAGCAGACATCGAACGCCGAAATTCATGCAGAAAGATGGGAATGGGATTCCAGATTATCTAAGAAGTGAGAGTTGAGAAGGGTTTCAAAGATCTTGGACAGAATACAAGTGAGAGCTATAGGGCAATAGTTGGAAGGATCAGAACAGTTACCTTTCTTCGGAATAGATTGGACTAATGCTCGCTTGTAACACTGAGGGGAAATACTAATATTGATGCATAGAGAGAGAGAGAGAGAGAGAGAGAGAGAGAGAGAGAGAGAGAGAGAGAGAGAGAGAGAGAGAAGTTGAACGAGGGACGGAGCCAGCTCAGAGGTGCACTCCTTTAAAACTCGGGGAGGAATGCCATCCGGGCCGTTTGCCTTCCTAACTTTCATAGACTTCAGAAACCCATATATTCCACTATACTAAAGGTTCCATTTCTCTCTGGAAAATGCAACAATTTTTTTTTTTTGGTTTGTATTCTATCTTTTTTTACCGAATATTTGATGAATTTCTCAATTCTAACTTTGCTTATTATAAACGTTCGATTAAACCGGACGAGTTTACAATCCAGTGAATATCGAGTTTACTAGAAGCAAGTAAACTCGTTCAGTGCAATATACCTCAGAGAGTAAACTAACTAACTGGCTATTCACTGCTGAAAAGTTGAGAACCCGGCTGCTTTACAATCTACTCGCTTTCTTGTAAACTCTCTCAGTGTAATCAAGGACACGTTCACTCGCTCACAAGACTACCAAGAGTACAAACAATGAAAACCTAGAATAAACTTTGTGAGTGAAGAGAAGAGACTAAGCTTGTAATTTAATTTGAAACAAGATGTCTAAATGTTTGTACATATTTTGGAACACATTTTTCATTTTAATATTTAAATATTCGGTATTTTTAATGTTTCATAGCACAGAATATTTTTCATATATTTTCAAAAAATTAAAATCATTGCTATTTTAATTTGACATTTAATATATATATATATATATATATATATATATATATATATATATATATATATATATATATATATATATATATATATATATATATATATATATATATATATTATATATATATATATATATAATATATATATATATATATATATATATATATATATATATATATATATATATATATATATATATATATATATATATATATATATATATATATATATATATATATATATATATATATATATATATATATATATATATATATATATGTCACAAGACGTAATCCGGGGTGGACTATCGTCTGTCTTGTGAGCCCGGAATTCGTTAAACCTTTTAAAAACGTCTAGGGGTGATTAACAAATATTCAATAAAATATTATTCCTTTTAATCAATTTTAAAGAAAATAACTTCAACATTAATAATTCCTTTATATTTTTGTCTTCTTCAAGGAAGTCTTCTGCTTCACTTGTTAAATTACTTTGATTCAGGAGGAATCCTACTTCTCCTATTTATTTATTCTTTCAGGAGGAATCCTACTTCTCCTATTATCTTTTTTCGGAGGTATTCAACTTCTCCAATCAACTATTTATTTACTTCAGGAGGAATCTTACTTCTCCTATTATCTTTCTTCGGAGGTATTCGACTTCTCCAATCTAATTATTATTCCAGGAGGTATTCCGCTTCTCCTATTAATTTTCCCAGGAGGGATTAAACTTCTCCTGCTATTCTTTTCTGGAGGAATTCTACTTCTCCAATCTATTCAATTTCTATCAGGAGGAATTCTGCTTCTCCTATTTCTCTTAATTTCTTCAGGAGGAATCCTACTTCTCCTTGTATTCTTTTTCAGGAGGAATTTTACTTCTCCAATCTATTTATTCTCTCAACCCTTTTGTCAGGTTACTACCTTTGTAGGTTACGATCAATGAAATGATAATCATATAAAATGACCCAGGTTAGTAGAGGTCAGTCGCTTAAGTATCTCACTTCTTTAACTAGGATACTATTATAATTTACGTATGGCGTGAATCATCTACGAAATATTCTTTTTTCTTACTTTCTATTATCAAATGAATTGATCTTAAATAATATGTTCACACTGCATTCAAAACTGCCAATTCTTTTTGATATTATAAATTTCATTCGTTTATTACTAACAAATAAGTGTGAAGTTCAAAATCGTAACAATGGAGTGTCTTCCATTGTTACATACGCCCCTTCTCAAGAAGAAATTCCATAAATTTCTTCAATTCAGCTAATACATTCTCATTGTCATTCAATTCTTCGTAAGACTGTGCATTTTCCGGAATCATCGTCCATTTAAAAATTCAGAAGCTTGGGTCTTTTCCGAGTTACCTTGTATCTTCTTGTCATAACTTTTCCTTTTCTTCTGTATTTGTACAGACGTATTTGTTGCATCCGAAATTTTCTGCGAGCAAGATTCAGTTTTTTAGATGTCGAAGAAAGGAATTTCTCGCATATACTCTTGGCAATTTTATCCGCTGGATTCTGCGGCGTATGCAAATTAGGGTGTGATGTAAGTGGGACACATTGAAGATCCATGAAGGGGAGAGTAACTAGATCAGACAGCTTACTAAGAGGTTCCTTCGCAACAACAGTCTAAACAATAACATTTTGCTTCCTGTTCCCTCAAAACATCGCTCGCCAGCAATATTGCTGAATTTG
>SEYY01003376.1:5000-7500 GCA_009176605.1 Armadillidium nasatum
ATATATATATATATATATATTTATATATATATATATATATATATATATATATATATATATATATATATATATATATATATATATATATATATATATATATATATATATATATATATATATATATATATATATATATATATATATATATATATATATATATATATATATATATATATATATATATATATATATATATATATATATATATATATATATAATATATATTTATATATATATATATATATATATATATATATATATATATATATATATATATATATATATATATATATATATATATATGATAAATATATTAGAGAAGAGAAAAAAGGGAGAGAGAGAGAGAGAGAGAGAGAGAGAGAGAAGAGAGAGAGAGAGAGAGAGAGAGAGAGAGAGAGAGGAGAGAGAGAGAGAGAGAGAGAGAGAGAGAGAGAGATTTCTAAAAAAAGATACTGATTTTGATTGCAATTTAATATCTACTAAAATTAATGATAATCAATAAATATTATTATTATTATTATTATTATTATTATTATTATTATTATTATTATTATTATTATTATTATTATTGTGATTATTATTGTGATTATTATTGTGATTATTATTATTTTACTATTATTATTATTATTATTATTATTATTAGTAGTAGTAGTAGTAGTAGTAGTAGTAGTAGTAGTAGTAGTAGTAGAAAATATTTAGAAATTTTAACTGGTGACCTTTTCTTTTAATTAATTTAAAGTTTTCCAAACTTATTTTAATAAATTATAAAATGTTTCAAATTTTAAATAAAACATTTACAATTATGAAATGCGTTTTACATTTTAAAAATTTATATTAGAAATTGCAAGTTTGTGGAAATTTTTTTTGTTATTCATTATAATTTTTTAATTAAATATATTTTATTTCATATAATTTATAAAATAAGTAATAGAATGTTTCTTAAAAGTGTTTTAAAGTGTTTCTTAAAAATTTTATTATTATAATAATAATAATAAAATATTTAAATAATTATAATAATAATTAATAAGAATAATATAATAAAACTAAGTAATAAAATAATGTCAAAAATAAAATAATACTAATAAATAATTTGAAATAATGATAAAAAACAATGATTTTCGTATGATTTGTAGTGATAAAATATAATAATAATATAAAAAATTTTACAAAATAAATAAAAATAATAATAAATAATAATAATAATATAATAATAATCAATAATATAATAATAATAATAATAATAATAAAATAATAATATATATATATAATAATAATAATAATAATAATAATAATAATAATAATAATAATAATAATAATAAAGAAAAGAAGAAGAAGAAGAAGAAGAAGAAAAATAAAATAATAATAATAATTAATAATAATAATAATAATAATAATAATAATAATAATAATAATAATAATAATAATAATTAAACTATAATAATGGTATACAAAAAATAATAATAATAATAATAATAATAATAATAATAATAATAATAATAATAATAATAATAATAATAATAATAATAATAATAATAATAAAAATAATAATAATAATAATAATAATAATAATAATAATAATAATAATAATGATGATAATAATAATAATTGTAATATAAAAATATTAATAATAGTAATAATAATAATTTTCATAATAAAAAATAGTATAAATAATAAAATATTATTATTATAATTATAATTATATAATAATAATAATAATAATAATAATAATAATAATAATAATAATAATAATAATAATAATAATAATAATAATAATATATGACAATAATAATAATAACATAATAATAATAATAATCATAATAATAATAATTTATAATAATAATAATAATAATAATAATAATAATAATAATAATAATAATAATAATAATAATAATAATAATAATAATAATAATAATTTAAAATAATATTAATAGACTTTAGACTTCCTACTTTATTAAATTAACGTAACATTAGTATGTCAAATAATTTACAATGTATTGTTAATGTGACTGGATTTTCTTTTGAAAAAATTTTCTGAAGTTCATGAATATTTTCATTCTTTGTGACACCACCACGTTTTAAAGATACACTGAAAAATAATGACGTCCTATAGATGACTACTCTAATTAAAAGTTAACCACACCGTCTTAACCAGTTCTTGAACACACTTGATTTATGCTTCACTACTACCCCTTCTAGAGATAAATACACCATTTTCCCTACTATCGGTAACTCTGACCATAATCTTATAGCTCTTAGTTATAATTCTTTCTCTCCAACAGCAGCTCCACCATGCCCTAAAAGTACTTTCTGGCACTTCAATCGGGTTAATTGGGAGGCAATGCGTAACTTCTTTGCTAACGACCATTGGAATGAATTCTGCTTTGGCTTGGGGGACGCTTCGGTCTCCGCTGAAAAGGTGGAGCCGTAATCATTGATTTGATGAGCAGGTTCATTCCATCTTCAACTAAATCTTTTTCTCCTCAAAATCCATGGCTCAATG
>SEYY01003376.1:22500-24942 GCA_009176605.1 Armadillidium nasatum
TCTACTCAGATTGTATTCAACTGTTTTGTGGTAAGTAACAAGGATTTGAGCATAATATATATACTGCTGACATATAGCTTAACTTTAGTCTTGATCTCAACACCCTTTGATATTCTATACCTTGTTTAGCATATTGAAGTTTACTCTTGCTTTCTCTACTCTCCTCTTAATATCCTACTTCGATCCTCCCGTTCTTGTCAACTTTAACCCCAAATTTTCAAATTCCCTCATCTTCTCCAATACTTTATCATCTATGTTCAGATCTATTCCTCTTTCTTTATTTTATGACCATAGCCTTTTTTTTTTTCCCAATTATTTTCGGTCTTACTTTTCATCCATATTTTTCCATTCAATTTATCTGTACACACATAACACAATATATAATATATATAATATATAATATATATATATATATATATATATATATATATATATATATATATATATATATATATATATATATATATATATATAATATATATATAATATATATATTATATATATATATATATATATATATAATATATATATATATATATATATATATATGTATTATGTGTGTGTGTGTGTGTGTGTGTGGTCTTCAAAAATAGATTCAGGAGCTTTTATGAGATAAATCTTTAATCGATAAATATTTGATATATAATATATATATATATATATAATATATATATATATATAATATATATATATATAATTATATATATATATATTATTATATAATTATATATATATATATATATATATATATAATAATAAAAATATATTAGATTTGTCCCCTATTAAATAAATAATAAAAAAAACCAAATTTTTTTTTAAAATTTTATATATATATATATATATATATATATATATATATATAATATATATATATATATATATATATATATTATTATTATTATTATTATTATTATTATTATTATTATTATTATTATTATTATTATTATTATTATTATTATTAATTAAGAGTGAATTCCAAGTCCAAGTTGACTGTCAAATAATACTTAATAAAAATTCAATTTAATAAATAAAAATTTGGTGCCATTTAAATCGACCTTTAAATCGACCTGATGTAGGTTTTATCAATATATCGAATAATCACTAATAATAAGACTACTCAGAAGTTTGGCGATTGTAGCCCTTGTACGTCAATGACTTCCGTGACCTTAATAGGAAGAGTTGAAATTCTATTGACCTTAGACTCTCGCTAAAGCGAGAAAATATAACATTTTTATTGACCTTGACCACCGAGTCGATTGCCCTATGAACTTGTTGTAACCTTGACCTTAACCTTTCTATAAGAGATGTATTGAACGCAACGTCGATTATGTTATAAGCATTTTTTAGTTAAATATGCACTAAAATTATTTGAAGAGATGATTAGCATTTAGTATAGGTTCTTTTAATTGTTGGTAACATTTAATAAAGTTAAGCTTTGATTACCTACAAGCAGTAGTGAGCTCAATTCGGTTAGCCAGAACCGAAAGTTAAAACTTATGCTATCAAACTAAAACAGAGATTTAAAACAAAGGTTTTAAGAATTTTGGTCGTTTTTCGTTTCTGGTCCTCTTACCACCTTTTTTTTTTTTTTTTTTTTTTTTTTTTTTTTTTTTTTTTTTTTTTTTTTTACATCACCCGCTCACGGGCAAAAGCCCTATTCAAGGAGGGGGTGTTAAATATAAGTATATCCATTTCTATATTTCATAATTTTGAGATCTAACAAGTGACATGAGAAGATTGTTAAAGTCGTTCTTCACATGTTGCTACCAAATATTATAAAAAATTTAAATTTTAAATTGTATAAAAAACAAAATGCAACTTTAGATAAATTTTACATATTTTTTTGGCTTTTTTTTTTTTTTTTTTTTTTTTTTTTATATAAAAGTTCACATCTCACGGGCATTGCCCTATTCGAGGAGAGGAACTTTCTAGGTAGAATATACCTAGGATCCCGAAGTGGGATCGAACCGGCACCCTCAAGCACGTGAGTCAATCACCCTACCGTTCGAGCCACGGTAGACGGCTTGCCATTTCATACTATGGAAATATTAGACAACGTGTTATGGGTAATATTTTGTAATCAAGACTGTGGATCTGTTAAATTTTTTGCTCCTAACTACGACTCCGGATCCACCATTTAAAAATAAACGGCTTCCAGCTTCCGGTTCCGGCTCCTAGCTCCTAGCTCGTGGTTCCTGGCTCCTAGCTGCTTGCTCCAGGCTTCTAACTCTGGGCTCTCGCCTCTCGGTTCTCATTTCAAGGCTACCATCTCCCGGTTCCCAGTTCCCAGTTCCCAGTTCCCAGCTCCCAGCTCCCAGCTCCCAGCTCCCAGCTCCCGGCTCCCGGCTCCCGGCTCCCGGCTACAGGTTTCCCGGCTCCCGGCTCCCGGCTCCCGGCTCCCGGCTCCCGGCTCCCGGCTCCCGACTTTGATATGGATCTGTA
>SEYY01003377.1:5000-30000 GCA_009176605.1 Armadillidium nasatum
AATAACTTTTATATTTTTCAACCAAGCTACCTGAAATTTTCAGAGGTTGTACAGTCAGTGAGAAACATTTTTTTATTAAGAACAATTTTTTGTATACTCCACTATTTTGTTGTTGTACATGGGAATATTTTTAACATTTTTCCCATGCACAGCATGAGAATTCTTGAGTACATAAAATTTTTTTTTACAGAGGTTATATAGTTAGGTGAGATACACATTTTTTATTTATAAATATTTTTTTAGACAACCATTTTATTGCTGTACATAGAAAACCAACAATTTGGAAATTTTCTCATGCACATCAATAAAATGATTGGATGTGAAAATAAACTTTTCAGGGGTTGTACAGTTTGTCATGTTGCACATTTTTTATTAGAAATTTTTTTTGTATGTCTACCCTTTTGGTGCTGTGCATGGAAAATTTTTTAAAAAATCTTCCCATGCATAGCATCAAAATCTTTATATATATAAAAAATAATTCTAAATAAAAAATGTGTATTTTACCCAACTATACAACCACAGAAAATTTCATGAACTATTCATTAGTAGAAAAAAATTGTCCAAAAATAATATTTTTCAAATTTTTTTTTATATATATTTCATGATTATGGGTATTTGTGAGAATGCAACATTTTTGGGCAGCTGACATGAAAAATTTTGAGTATAACAAATGAATATCAATGATTTAACTATCCATAGGTCAGTTGTCAAGTCATTTTGACAAAGGGAATGTTCTGAAAATTTTACATGAAATTTGCATAAAATTTTCTCTTCATATTGATTTTTGTTGAATATTTTGTTTTACATAATCTATAATACTAATCTTACCCATTTATATTAATAAAAATCACTACTGAATAGCCTTTTTAAAATATCACACAGTGGTTAGTTTTTCCCCATGCAAGTGGTTAGTTTTTCCAGTTTCATTTTTTCACGACCTTCAATTTTCAAATTTATTTTTTTTTAAATGTTAATTTGCCTATTTCCATATACTTTTTTATATAAAAACATTCAAAAAGGTTCATATTTCTCAAAAAAATTATAAATACAGTTGTATTAGGCAACCCTAAATTTTCACACCTTCCAAAAGTTGAAATTTATGACACTTTGGCTAGTTTTTCCCCCATTTGATGGTATAAATATATAATATATATATATATATATATATATATATATATATATATATATATATATATATATATATATATATATATATATATATATATATATATATATATATATATATATATATATATATATATATATATATAAAATGTTTTAGGTTCTGAATTAGAAGCTTTGAATAGTCTTAAAGCAGCCATAGAACTTACTTCTATAGGAAAAACTGCTCGAGTTGGAAGATTGCTAGAACATGCTCATTCTTTGGCCCCTAATCACCATGATGTTTTATTGATGTATGGAGAATATTTAGAGCTTTCCAGGGCTGATATTATACAAGCAGATCATTTATTTTTAAAAGCTCTCACTATTTCTCCACAAAGTTCTCGTGCATCTAGGTATGTTATAAACATTTTATAAGATATGTATTTGTTTTAGTATTTTTCAATATTCTTAATCTACATATAAAAATTTTACAGTTAACAATGCTTCCTTTTAATATATTATTTTTAGATTTATTAATTTTTTTTTTTCTATTTTATTATTATGTATATGTATATATATATATATATATATAATATATATATATATATATATATATATATATATATATATATATATATATATATATATATATATATATATATATATATATATATATGCGTGTGTGTTTGTGTGAACTTTTACAAATCTTTATGTAACGAATTAACATTTGTAGCCTTTTTTTTCATCTTTGATATATATAATTTGTTATTATTACTATTGTTGTTTTCTTACCAGGAATCGTCGTCGCACAAAAGTGTTGGTTGAAAAGCTTGATGAATCAACCTTATTAAGGATTGACAACAAACGGGATGAATTAATGTTGATACCATCGTTAAGTGGAGCTTTGAAAAGGGTTAAAAGAGAAGCATACTTTCAACACATTTATCACACTGCTGCCATAGAAGGCAATACTTTAACACTAGCTCAAATTAGAATGATATTGGAAACTGGTTTAAGTGTTGAAGGTAATTTTTTTTGTATTTATATTTTTAGAAACTTTTCTGAGAATTCTCTTTGAAATGAAGAAATAAAATTGTGGAAGTTAATGTATGGTATTGATGTACAAAGTTCAAATTTTTAAACTGAGTTTGAGTAAAGTTCTTACAAATTCTATTATAGTAAAAAATTATTGTGTAGCTTATTTTCCAAGTGTGATAAGTATAGGAAGCCAAAATATTAGTAATAAAAATTATTGCCTTGCAAAAAAAATGAAAATTAAATTAAAATTAGCATTTCTCTTTTTGATTTTAAGCTGATACTAACACTCATGATACTACTACTACTCACGAACGGACAAAGTCCTGTTCATAGAGGATAAATAAAAGAAAGAGATGTGCACAACCTCATACCAAACGTGGATCTCTGGTAAACGCAGACCTTCACTTTGAGTGATTTAGCAAAAATTTTGTACGGAATACAGAGGATTACAAAGAATTCCATTGAACAGAGGTGGCTGGGAAAGAACAGGTAACAGTGAGGGGATCTCAAGGAAGGTTAAATGCGAGTGGTCAGCTTACTCAAATATCTGCCGTTGTAGCACCTATTGAAGAGATACAGTGACAAGGTAGCGTCGCTAAGATAGAGTCAAGGGAGATTGTAAGTAAATAACAGTTTACAAGTCCTCTATCCTTGAGCTCGACCTTATTCAAAAGACGAGTGATATCCCCCCCTCCCCCAGATGTGAGAATAAGTATTCCAAACAAAGACGGATGAGTTCCTTGCATAGTTGAAGCATAATTGTGAACAGATTTTCCAGTTCCCTTTGCAACCATTGTGGTACAAGACAATTTACACTTATCCGCAGATGAAACTATAGAACATTTAAAAGGTAGAAGGTGTTTTTTTTTTTATCTAAAAAAAAAAAAGTTAAATTGAGGCTACCCAACTGAAAACTCCAATATTACAAATCAGATAAAATAAAATCAAGGGGGGTAGAAAAAAAAAAATTAAAGTTATTAAATGATTGTATTTTCCAGTCATAAGTATAGGAATGGGTAAGGTTAAAATAGAAACTAAGAAGAGCTTTAATTAAAAGTATGAAAAGAATAGGAGATAAAGACGGAACCTTGGGGATAGCCACTATTGACAAGGAATGAAGAACAGTCGAATTGAAATGATTTGAAAAAAAAAGCTAGCAAAATGACTAAGCACAAAATGAAGAAAGAGATCTTAGAAAACAGTATCGTATATCTGATCTTATCAAATCCTAAGATATCGGAATTCCGTGCATTTGATGATGTGTAATCTCGGGTAAAGAACATGGGATTCCTGAGACGAAGAGGATTACCATAACCGTCCTGGGTTTAACTAGATGAAAAAAAAAAGAGAGGCTAAATAATTAACATTTTCAGCAGGAGTATTAGCAACAAATTCATCAGTACAAATAAGTGAATGTTTGCCTGATTAATATAATTATAGTTTTTTATGGTAGTCCCTAGAAGTTTATGACAGTAGGAGAACCAAATTTTAAATTTTCAATGTCCACATGAGCGAAGGAGGCTGGAGAAAATTTTATTTACCAATATTTTTTTAGGTTTATCATATCAAAATGATTTTAGATCATTGGATTCACCTCTCTTAACTGACTTTAATGATATGTATTTTATTAAGGTTATCTTTGGACCCCTATAATTCAAAAACTGTAAGTTCTACAGATTTTTTAATCACACAAGTGAATTTAGACACACAATAACCTTATACACCAAATTTCATCCAAATCAGAATCGGAGTAGTGTAGTTTTTTTTTTGTTGTTGTTGTTGGTTTGTCATGGAATTACCCATATGTAATGTTATTTTCCTATTCTAAATGTCTAATTATATTTAGCCCAGTTGCAAACAGTACAGTCCAAAATCCAAAATGTTTGTCCCTTTACTTTCAAAGCTACAATATACTAAAAACTAGTCTTAATGTCAAGTAGTTTGTTTTCTTTTTCCTTCACGATTTTTTTTCTTTATTCTGTAGCATCGCTTTATTTATGGTCCATTATTTCCAAGCTTGTTATTTTTCATGAGTGTTTAATTTACAAGGTACTTTTCTACAAAAATATTATATGCAAGCTATGACATAATTTGACTAGAAGCAGAAATTGGAATTGGAAATATATTTTTAGGAAGAGTTGAAATCGTTTAGAGTACGAATAAATAAATAAAAAAAAAGTGAACCAAAAAAAAGGAATCAAAATTTAAAGGGGAATGGAAGGTTACGCTAATAAAATGAGGAGAATAAAGAAGTAAGATGTTGAATTGAGAAAGAATAAACAAATTTAGTAGATCAAAGATATAATTTGGAGAAAGATGATATAAAAAGTCAAAAAATTTTGTACAGGGAAAAGTTGTTTTCATCATTATTATGAGTAAGTTTATTAATTCAAAGTTTAAATTGTGCCTTAAATTTTTTTTTTTTAATAGATTTGACACCAAAATTATTTACTCACATAATAGTAGAAATACTTTGCTGACTGTTTTGTTTAACCCAAATTTAGATATTATTATTATTATTATTATTATTATTTTTTTTTTTTTTGCCGTATGACATTTTGTTGTCGTTTTTATTACAGGTAAAAGCATAATGGAACATAATGAAATTCTTGGCATAGACCTTGCCTTAAAATACATAAACACAACTCTTGTTCATAGAATTGGGAAAATAACCCTCAGAGATATATTAGAAATTCATAGAAGAGTGTTAGGTCATGTCGACCCTATAGGAGCAGGGAATATGAGAACTACTCAAGTAAGTTATATTACAATTTTTTCATTTTAAAGCATAAAACTAATATTATCCGTTTTACTCATTTTATTTTTAAATTTAAAGCTGATGTAATTTGAATTATAATAAGAAAGTGTACAGTGTAAATTTCCTAGCACAAAACTTTTTCTATAAAGATATTAATGTCTTTAATTTAAATAAAATTTTACTAGGTTTTCGTTAGTGATCACGTTCCTCCACCTCCATCCAAAATTGAACTTCTTATGGAAGATTTTCTCTCGTGGCTTAATTCAGACGAAGCTGAGAAATTGCATCCTATAAAATATGCAGCTCTAGCTCATTACAAATTTGTGTTTATCCATCCTTTTGTTGATGGAAATGGAAGAACAGCTAGACTCTTGATGAATTTCTTGCTTATGCAGGTAGGCCATATAGTTTCTAGTTATTGTAAAACAATATACCAGCTGTTGACTAATGAAACTGTCCTATTGAAAACTCAAAATAAAATAAAACTTTATACCTTCAAAGAAATTTAAGAGTTCAAATATTCGATTTGATGAATTTGTGTTATGAATGAAAATTACTCAAAAAGTTCATAAATGGTAACAGTTGAGGTCTTCATAGTTAAATCTACTACATATTTCGTTTTGCTCGAGTTTTATCCTCTAAGAGCTACTTCAACCCTTAAAGGTGCAGTAATTAACCTGTGATAGAATAACTTTTTCGATGAGATTGAATACTGCTGTTGTAAATTAATGTTTGAGCACTAACTTTACTTTGAAAACATTTCAGAAGTCTCGAAAAAATTTTTTATTAACGATTTGATAAGAATGCGTAAGGAAGATCAAAATGAAGAAGTATTTAAATTAAATTTGAAAATGAGAAAGAATGGTTGGGATACGTAAGTGTAAAAAAATAACTCAGAAATGATTGAAATGAGAATAGTAGGAAAAGTAGGGAATGAATTGAAATATCAATTCCAAGAATGAGACGATAAAATAGAAGTATAGTCAGAGACTTCTATTATTGATCAAATTTCATTAAAATATACTTGATACTGTGATGAAGTGCTTACATAACGAATGTAGATGCAGGTAGAGTAGAAATATAATAGTGAAATAAATGTGGAAGGGGATATCCAAAGAAGAAAACCTTCAGGAAAAATGATGTAGGTTATAAATGTGGAAAGAAAGATAGGAACAAGTGGATAGCTGCTGTATGTATTTGGTTTGAGGAAATCAATAAAATAATGATACAACTATTAAAAAAACTAATACAGTAAAAGTATTCGTTAAGTTATTTTTGTAAAACTTGCAGTTTAAAAGAGAAGTTAATTTCTTGACGTATAGGAAGAACAGTATAAGTCAATTTTTGGAAATATTAGGGTTACTACATATTTCGCATCATCAGTTTGATATCTACGGTCAGACGTGTAGGAGCCAAAGTTTACCATAACATAATGAATACTCTGGATTTTATAAATATCTCATAGATTACAACGTTTGTATCAAAGTTTTTTCAATCTTCTGTAAAGATACAATTGTGACTTGAACTTATTACATAACATAAGAAAATAGAGACAGCCAGAAGCCACAAGGGCCTATAAGGACTATTCCAGACAACAAATGAATGGCTTATCTCAGATTTAAATTTTTCTCATACAAATAATTAACCTAACACCATGATTACACCTCCAACATGCAATTTATTGAGCAAAATTATAAACACGTATGTCAACTAAGCTCTCATGCAAAACCAAATTAGATATCCCAAAGGAATGTCAAAAATACCAAAATACATGCCCTTTAAAAGCAGAGTCATTTATATTATACATTGATCCATATATTAACCCAGCTTTTTCTTAAAGGTTGTAAGAGAGTCACTTTCATCTTCTGGTAAACCATTCCAAAAATTAATTATTCTGTTCCTTAAAAAATTCTTACCGCATCTAGATGTCTTGTTTCCTCTTTATCTTTATGTTAAGACCTATGGTGAGCCTATTATTAATCTAATGAAAAAAAAAAGGCATACATTTACATTGCTGCCCACCAAAGAATTTAACCTATAATATTTGCTAATGTTTTTGCTGAAATTAGAGTTGCAACAGAGGCTCCTACATATGTTTCACTACCAGATTCCTCAGCCCCCGCATTTGTGAACACCTGGGAATTAGCCTTAGAACCCTCTCTCCGTTAAGGAGCATTCACCCATTCGTTTACATTGTTCTACCTGTAAAACCACTTACTGTTTGGATCATTTTATTTTTATGTATGCAAGGAAAGACTGGGGCTGAAATTTTGCTGGGGCTGCTTAAAATTTGTAAAGAGTCAAAAATACTGAAATTTTACGTTAAGAAAATTAGATTTAATTCTAAGGAAGGATGAACATTCACTAACAGAAGAGGTGCGATCAAAGGAAAAAGAAAATATTGAAAAAGCAAGAAGAAAAATCTTAATTTTTTTATATTTTGTTTGATTCAATTCCCCCATTGAAAAGTATAATTTGCATTTTAACCCCGACAGGTAAACCCCGGTTTTCCATGATTATTAGCCGGAGTTGGCCGGGGCCCCAGTCGGTCCATATATGTATGTATACAAGTGGGTATGTTTATGCATGTTTGCGTACTTATGTATATGCGTGTGTACTTGCTTGTCTTTATGCCTGTGCATGCATGTATGAATGGGTTTGGCTTTAAGGACTTTGTTTTCGTGGACGTCACTGCGCGAATGGTTCTTCCCAACAAATATTTTTATTTTCTCTTGTCATCCTCCCGATGATGAAGTCCATACGTGCGTTCTTATGTTGTTGGTGTAACATCTTTTAAGGTAAATTGCCTTGCGTCATGAACATTTTTATTGTTTAATATTTATAACTGCTCATTCATTGTTATTTTACCTTTATATAGAATTGATGATGATTCAAGGGTGGATCTAAGAACTTTGATTGTAAATTAAATGTTTCATTATATATATATATATATATATATATATATATATATATATATATATATATATATATATATATATATATATATATATATATATATATATATATATATATATATATATATATATATATATATATATATATATATATATTATTATTAGGCTGGATATCCTCCTGTAATCATCAGAAAACAAGATCGTCTGCATTACTATGACACCCTTCAACTGGCAAATGATGGAGACACGCGACCGTTTATTCGTTTTGTAGCTCGGTGTATGGAAAATACGTTAGATGTATACTTGTGGGCTACAAGAGAACATCTTCCAGAACTTGAACAGGCAACACCACATCCAGATTTTGTGAAAAATGAACAGGCAGCCTTTAGCGCTTCAAAACTTAATGCAATATCCTTTTTAATAGATGTAAAGAGCGACGTGTCCCCAAGACCTATCAACAGTGATTTTACTGTTGATGAAAGCACTCTTAATGCTCCAAGGTCTTTCCACTTTTCAAAAAGACGAAGTAACTTTGATAGAGAATGAAAACTTGGAAGGCGAACTGAATGCTGGGAATGGAAGAGAAATATCAAGTAGATTCCTAAACTATTTTGGTGATAATATTGATAAGAAGACGCACAAAATGATTAATAGCAATAAAGAGAATATAATGAAGGATAAAGCAAGTTCAAAAAGTAATTTGTTAGCTGGGAAAAATATAGAATGACAAATGCTTAAATTTAGTTTTCTATATACTATATTTCAGTCATTTCGTATTAGCTAGCCAAAGACATTTTAGTTTTAACTGTTTTACCTAAGAATTCTGTGATATAAGATAATAAAAGAGCTTTAAGTAAAAACTATTATAAAATTTATTTATATTTAACATTTTAAAAGTATAAAACTAGTTAAAAATAATTAATAGTGAGCTTGAAGCCCATTCGCTTTCGAATCGTGAACTTGTATCCCATTTTCTTTCATTTCATTCAGTTTAATTGCTTTTATTATTTCGTAACCAATTGATTTTGCCATTGGCGGAGGAACAGCATTTCCAATCTAGTGAAAATAAGGAAACGTTTAAATTTGGCTCTTATAAATATAATCATAAAACTTTAAAGAGAGATTAATTAGAATCAAGTGAAATAATTAGTGTGTATAATCACCTGTCTATGTTTCTCCAAGAGAGACCCATGAAATCTATATGTATCTGAAAAACCTTGAGATCTTGCACACTCTCTTACACTTACAACACGATGTTGCTCCGGATGTAACACACGACCCTGCAAAATTTTTTATAAATATAGTCTTGAATATAAATTCTAGACAACTACAAAAGAAATTGATATTTTTTATTGTATTTAGATTTTTAGTGTATTAAAAGTATTTATTCGTTTTTATTTATAATAAAACTTTATTTTTTAGATACTTTTGAATTACCCTCCAGAGTTTAAGGAATTTAATAATTCTCATAAAATATGACCTTTAAAAATTTTATTTCATTAAATAGTAATTTTAGCAGCCAACCTGTTTTCCCATTGGTTCAGGGTTAGTAACGGTAGTTGAAAAAAAGCCATCCCATTCCAGGCGTCCATAAAGACCTGACCAGTGGTTATGCCTATTTCCTGTATGAGGTAAACACCAAGGAATTAATGTGTTAAATTGCCTGTCCATTGGATCGCATGGATTTCCTGAAGCACAGGAACATACACCTCGAAGGGATCCAGTCGAAGAACGGCCGTTTTTCTTATCATGATGCGTATAAACTCTAAAAACAAAGAATAAAATTTTGTAAAATGTTCATTTACAGAAGTATTTGATATTAAACGGGAACACAAACTTTAACCATATGTTTAACTTGGGATATGAAAGTCATGGGTGAATTCAACAGTTTTTTTCCTCCCGCTTTACAAAGTGCTTATCTAAACTTTTCTGCCCTCTCCCTAAAAGCTTTCCTTTTATGATCTTGAAGCACACACATTTTTCAAATCATAAAAAAAATAGGTCTATCAACTCTAAAGCATACACTAAATGCATAGGTATATAAATATACACGTTCAACTTTCTATGTATGCATTTACGCAGTCTATAATACGATGTATTTTGGATTCTTTACTATAAATATAATGGTTACCATAATATATTATTCCTCCTGCTTCATATTAGTCTTTTTCTCTACTGATGCAATATCTCGATACTCGAAATTTCATTTGATATATAATAATCGATATCATTTGAATGATCTAATCTCATTCTTTTCCTAGACTTTCTGTTGTACATTCCTAAGGCATTTTCTAGCTATGTCCATATCATTATACCACCAGAAATCTTTTCTTAACTGCATTTATATTAGAGTATGGCTCTCTTTGTTATAGATCTGCAATGACAGTGCCTGATGGGCGACTTAAGATCAATACTGTACGTCACGTTTATATTCACAAGATTATTTCATAAGTCAAAAATCTGAAAAGCCCTTAATACTAACCAACATCATTGTCCTTGAAAGTATTATTTATTCATGAAAAATCTTCAAATTTCGGTAGGTAAAGATAATAAAAATTAAAATGGGATAGTATCCACTTCAATGTGAAATGCACACCAAAAGCTTTCCTTCTTCCACACAAAATGCTTTGTGTACAAGCTTATTGATCTGTGTATTTTAAATTTGTAAGTTGGTCTTCTTCGGCTTGGCATCGCAACATCTTGTTTCCAAAGTGACTGTCACATACTCAAAGTTTTTTTTTAAAGGTTTTAAGGAAAAAAAATTTAATCTTCGTTACAATTCAGTAAGTAGTCATCGATTTCGTTCCCATTCCGATCACCATTTCTCTTTAGGCAATATTTTTGTTCACTTTCAGGGAGAAAAGATACTACTCTTTCTACACGTTTTTTCTTTAAATATCGGAACTACAATTTTGGAAAGAATGAGATTTTCAAAGATTACATGTTTTTATTTATTACAAACTCCATTTCCATCCGTATTTCTTGAACATGTACGCCTTTGGAAGTTATCTATTTTTTCTTAATATCTACTTTCATTGCTTACGAAATATCTAAAGAGTTATATATGTTTCTACAAGATTTTACTCTTAAAATGTTATTTGCAATTTACTTTACCTTACCCGAATCATTGTTGGGTTGGATAACAGTTTCAGTGAAAAACTGATCAGAGCACACTATTTAAAACAAGCCTGGCGAAAATGTACCACCAAAAATCTATATTTGAAAGCAGCAGACTTCATAAAGCTCATTTTAAAAAACATGTTACGAGGTACAAAAATTTTTGTGTCAAAACAATAAACTTTTAAAACTTCTGGAGACATAGTTTTTATTTACTTTCAGACTGTATGGATTAGACTGAAAAACATTAAAATTGCCAAACTGTCAGAGATGTAGGAAAATAAAGTTATGAGAACTATCTCTAACTTTTAAATATATATTTTTTTAAATAATATCTTTGTGTTCCGAATACTAGAAGTGGAATTTGGAGTAGCTTTCAGGAGAGAAGAATAAATGGTATTTGTAATTTCTGTGCAGAACGAGATTCTTACTGAGATTGTAGAATTGGTTTTCAAAATGAAAATACATTACAAATATCTTAAATTTGCTGGAAACAATTCCAGTGAAAGTGGCTGACAATACACTACTTATGCTGGAGCTTCTAGAAAAAACTACGAACGTCTCCCTTTCTCTGTGACTTTCAAATATTAAAAAAAAAAAAAAGAATCTTTCCGTTCCGAAAACTAGAAGTGGTATTTGGAGAAGTGTCTGCAAAGACGAATGAATGGTATTTGCAATTTCTGGTCAGAACAATATTCTTACTGGGATTGCGGAATTAGTTCTCAAGCTGTACAACTCGCTACCACCCTAAAATGAAACAATCATGCAACTGCAAATTCAATGTCACAATCCCAATTTTTACACTAACATCTGAAAGAGCATGGTAAGCCTGTGAGGGATTTCTCTCATATTAATTATTTTTTATGTACAATTTACCTAGAATTTGTTCAACCTCCGATTTATATCCGACATCTTATAAATCATACATAAGATGCACCTCATCTATAATGCATTTTACAGTGTATGCGGTCTCAAAAGGAAACAAAGCTATTAAATTTAAAAATAAAATACTTACAAAACTTTTGAATATTTTCCATCTGATAACAAAATGCTTATATTTGGAAGATCTCTCCAATCTGAGCCTGGTGCAGTAGGAATATGTTTCATTCTTGATTCTACTAAAGGAGCCATATCTTTACATATATGATCTCTTAGTAATGGCTGGTATTGTTTTCCTCTTATCTATAATATATATATATATATATATATATATATATATATATATATATATATATATATATATATATATATATATATATATATATATATATATATATATATATATATATATATATATATATATATATATATATATATATATATATATATATATATGAGAATAGAGAACACACACTGGTATACGCGGATGTTGCAGCAGTGATAACATCAGGAACTGAGGATCTTCAGGAAGCTGTGAATAAGCAGAATGATGTGTTGAACTCTATGGGCAGGAAGATAAACAGAGAGAAAACAAAAGTAATGGTTATAGCTAAGGGGAGAGAAGAGATAGTTGTGAACATGGAGGGGACTACACTTAAATAGGCGAGTAAATTTAAATACTTGGGTGTGGTGTTCGACGAAGGTAGGTAGGTTGGAGGACGAGATGAAGGAGAGAATAGGAAGATTCTCAAAGAATGTGGGAATGTTGTATCCGCTACTAAAGGAGAGAGGAGTACTAACAGAAGAAGTGAAAGTACTAATATATAAAACAATACTGAAACCAATATGGTTGTACGGTTCAGAATGTTGAAAAATAAATACAGTGCATAAGAGCAGAACCGAAGCTGCGGACATGAGAGTACTCAAGAGATAAGAGAGATAAGATTAGGGGTGGACTGGTGAAGGGCTACTTGGGGTGGAATTAATTTTGGAATGCGTAGAAAGAAACCAGTGGAGTGGTTTATCACGTGAAGAGAATGGAGGAGAGAGATATGCTGGAATGGATATTAGAATGAAGGAGACCGGAGGGAAGACCAAGAAAGAGATGGATGTAGGCGGTGGCAGAAGCCATACAACGAAGGAGCAAGACACTGGAAGAGGTAGAAGAGAACCGAATGTTTGAGGACAGAAATGCGTAGAGAAGATTCTGGATGAGTAGCACCCTACAGGCGCCAGGCTACCGGTATGGACAGTGAAGATGATGACGATATATATATATATATATATATATATATATATATATATATATATATATATATATATATATATATATATATATATATATATATATATATATATATATATATATATATATATATATATATATATATATATATATATATATATATATATATATATATATATATATTAGTGATGGATCGGATGTCATATTTTCCAATTTGCGGATGCGGATGCGGATGCGGATGTTGAATTTTGGAGAAGTGCGGATGCGGATGCGGATGCGGATGTTGAATTTTAGAAAGTGCGGATGCGGATGCAGATGCGGATGTTGAATTTTCGAAAGTGCGGATGCGGATGCGGATGCGGATTTTGAATTTTCGAAAAGTTCGGATGCGGATGCGGATGCGGATGCGGATGTTAATTTTGGTGAGGATGCGGATGCGGATGCGGATGCGGATGCGGATGCGGATGTTAATTTTGATGAGGATGCGGATGCGGATGCGGATGTTAATTTTATATATATATATATATATATATATATATATATATATATATATATATATATTATATATATATATATATATATATATATATATATATATATATATATATATATATATATATATATATATATATATTTCACTATCACCTTTCCCACTTTCGTGAAGTGGTGCCCACCACAATTCCCTTACAAACATAACTATTCTTACCTTTCAACGCTTTCACCACCTCCCTCCATCTCTGTCTCCACAAATCTTCTACCCTCGTCTAAACTCAAATTCCTTCCATCAAAATCACTCTCACTCCATCCATCCATCTCCCCTTCGGCCTTCCCCTATCTACATCGGATCTACGTACCTTGCCAACCATTCTGTTCTCTTTCATTCTTCACATATGTCCAAACCATTTTAGCACATCCTCCTCCTCTCTATCAATTACACCCTTCTTGCATTTACACATCTCCCTTATTCTTTCATTTCTAATCTTATCAATTTTTCTCAATTTATATATCGCTCTCAAATCATCTAAACTCATTCCTTCCATCAAAATCAGAGAAACTTTGAAACTTTTTCTCGACCGAGCTCTTATCGTCTTTGTTTCACACACATACAATACAGAAGGTGAACACATACATTCAAACATTCTTATCTTTATTTCTTTCGAAATTTTTCCTTTCTTCCATATTTTTCTTAGGCCCCCCAATACTTTCATTCCTTCTACCACTCTGTTCTTTATTCCTTTTTCCGTCCCACCCTTACCTTCCACCCAACATTACTAGATATTTGAATTCATTCACCTCCTCAAGTTTCCATTCTCACACTTCTACAAACCAATTACTCCCTCCACATTTCCTCATCCCCACCTCCAATCCTCATAACTTTATTCTTCGCTGGATTGAATTTCAATCTCGTGTTTGAACATTTCCCTTCAAACTCTCTCACAAGTATTCTCATCTTTTCTCCAGATTCTGCCACCAACACATGCCGCATCATCTGCAAAAAGTAAAACATTCACTTCACATTCACCCTCCATATTTCTCAACGTAATACTCTTCCCTTCTCTCTCCATTTTTCTAAGTAAACCATTCATCAATAGATTACAAACCCCTGCCTCAATCCCACTCCAATGCTAGATCCGATAGTTATCTCTTCACCCTCACTCTTGATCTACAATTCGCATATATATATATATATATATATATATATATATATATATATATATATATATATATATATATATATATATATATATATATATATATATATATATATATATATATATATATATATATATATATATATATATATATATATATATATATATATATTGGTGATGGATCGGATGTCATATTTTCAAATTTGCGGATGCGGATGCGGATGTCGAATTTTGGAGAAGTGCGGATGCGGATGTTGAATTTTTGAAAGTGCGGATGCGGATGCGGATGCGGATGTTGACTTTCCGAAAGTGCGGATGCGGATGCGGATGCGGATGTTGAATTTTCGAAAATGCGGATGCGGATATTGATTTTTGTGCGGATGTTCCGCATCCGCGCATGCGGATGCGGATGCGGATGCCATCACTAATATATATATATATATATATATATATATATATATATATATATATATATATATATATATATATATATATATATATATATATATATATATATATATATATATATATATATATATATATATATATATATATATATATATATATATATATATAGTGATGGATCGGATGTCATATTTTCTCATTTGCGGATGCGAATATAAAATTTTTGACAAGTGCTGATGCGGATGTTGAATTTTCGAAAATGAGGATGCGGATGCGAATACGCATGACATCACTAATATATATATATATATATATATATATATATATATATATATATATATATATATATATATATATATATATATATATATATATATATATATATATATATATATATATATATATATATATATATATATATATATATATATATATATATATATATATATATATATATATATATATATATATATATATATATATATATATATATATATATATAAATATAAAGTGATTCTTACCAGTCGTTGAAAATGTGATTCAGGCTCAGTGCCATAATTTATTTGATCTTTTCTAGCACCATTTCCAATTTCTGGAAGATCAAATAAAGCATCTCTTACTGTAACTGTACGCAAAGGTGCAGACGAAGTCCATCTGCAATTTGAAGAATACTAAAAAAAAAATTTAATATATATATATATATATATATATATATATATATATATATATATATATATATATATATATATATATATATATATATATATATATATATATATATATATATATATATATATATATATATATATATATATATATATATACTGAAATTAGCATTACATAAAAAATATATCTTAAAAATCATTATGCTCTATCACAAATAAATAATTCCTACAGTTTGTTCATTCAAGAAAAAGATTTCACAGACTAGTTTTACCTGTGTGGATAATCATGAGAGTTATTTTAGGACTTAGATTATAAAACTACAGAAGCAAAACAAGTCTGAACCTTGACCGGGCTGAATCTACTAGCAAAATGCCATAATTCTGGTTGCAAACATTTTAACAAATAGTTTGTAGTATTCTTAGAACTGTTAATTCATTTTATTTCTACTGAAAAAATTGATTGCTGAGAAGAGAATTTTTCAGACTTTAAAAGGGGAAGGAGAATCAGAATGAAACAATTAAAGTAGTTAAGTATAGAAGCATAGAACACATACATGAATTGACCAGATCAATCTAATTTAAGTACTTCATTTATACCTTAAATCTTGTGTTTGAGAGATTCTAATCATAATATGCTTTTAATTATATATATATATATATATATATATATATATATATATATATATATATATATATATATATATATATATATATATATATATATATATATATATATATATATTGAAAAATAACGCCTGTTGATGCGTTGCTAAGCAACAGAAACAGGTATAAACATATTCAGACCTTCTTTCGAAAGATTAAGGCTTGTAAAATAGATTGGCACGTGAACGGTATAGTTATTTTGTTGCATTACTGTGAAGTGATAGAAAAATGAAAGCTAATAGTGATACCTTGTCGAAGCAAGGTGCAATAATTGAATTATTGCATGCCGAAGGTGTACAGAGCGCTTTGTATCTAACTGTTCGATGGTTATTACCAGCTTAGCTATACACCCTCTAACTGAAGAGATTAATTAGATGGAGAGAAGTATACATATTTTCTTACAAGATTTAGAAGATGACAATTTCATAAATTTAAGATATTTAGTGGTTTTATTTGTATAAACTAATAGAGTAGGTTTTTCTAATGACATTTCAAGTGAAAGGTATATTATTATAGAAATTTGTTTACAAATAATTTTGAAGGTTGGGATAATAAATGATAACTTTGCTTTGTATCTGGGAAAATTTCTGGCATTCAGCTGGAGCAATAATTTTGGTTTGAGTTACAACACTATTATATATATATATATATATATATATATATATATATATATATATATATATATATATATATATATATATATATATATATATATATATATATATATATATATATATATATATATATATATATATATATATATATATATATATATAATACTTCTTATTATCATCAACTGCTATGCTAAGTTGTGAGGCTCTCGGAGAAAAAGTTGTTATAGGTTCTGGGAAAAAGGGTAGAACTTCACCAGGAGCGGCAGCTAATATGATTGCTCTTTAATATCAAAAGAAAAATGGCATAAATTAAACTAAGTCTGATTATAAAAATCAAATGTATATACAAAACACAATGACAATTAAATTTATACAATTTTACTAGAAATAAAAAATAAAAAAAAATCCTACAACTTACCTTCTTCTTGTTTGGGGGACTCCATAGTTGCCAGCTTGAAGAACTCCAACAGTGCACTGGTATCCCATTTTAATCAGTACTCGTAGAGTTAATTTTAGTACCATCGAACACTTATACGAAACAAAATTTCTTACATTTTCTAAAAGGAAATACTTTGGTCGATAATAGTCGCAATATGATAGAAAGGAGGCAACCAGGGAATTCTAAAACATGAAAAAAACATCAAGAGATTAATAATATAATACAAAGATTATATATATATATATATATATATATATATATATATATATATATATATATATATATATATATATATATATATATATATATATATATATATATATATATCACATTATTATTTTTACTTCACAATAAACCTTTAATTGCTATACTTATGAGCCGAAAATTTGTTCTTCAACAATAAAAACATTAAGACAATAATACATGATAAATAGTTAAAAACAAGAAAAACTAAAAATTAAAAAGGAACCAAACTTTCGACCCCTACACCCGGGAATCCTTATTCAAGGGAATCATAAAAGCAAAAGAAGAAAAAAGCCTGAATTTAGCAATCTCAATTACTAATTTTTGGTTGGTTTTAAAAAATCATTTTTTAAAATAATTTTTTATAATACTGTTCGTTTCTTAATAAATTGTTTAAAGTATCATCTATTTTTATTTCGCCAAGATTTCTGTGGAAGGCTCGAAGAGACAGGACAAGATACAGAGATAAGAAGATGATCGGATGAACCCAGAGGAGAAAAAAGTTTAACAGTATAAGGAGAAGGATAAGAAGTTGGGAAAAGATCAAGTATGTTGGGTCATCACCAAGGCGGACAGGGATAGGGGTAGGGAGATGCACCAACTGCTTAAGGTTGTTCTGGATAGAAAAGTTGTAGGTGAGTTCACCAGCCGGATCATGAGAACTAAATGAAAGCCACTGGCGGTGGTTAACATTGAAATCACCTAAGATGATGATCTCAGAGAAAGGAGAAGAAGAATGTACTCTATTTTGGAGTTTAAATAGTCGAAGAATTCTTTATAGTCAGTAGAATTAGGAGATAAATAAACAGAACAAATAAATTTATTAGTAGAATTGCAAGAGAGCTTAAGCCATAGAGAATTCTGAAGACTCCAAATTAGAGACACGAGAACAAACATTGTCATTTGGCCTGAAAATTGAGGATAAGAGAGAGTAGGAGATAACAAAATAAGGTTTGCTGTCAGCGCACCCAAGCACCTGGCTGAAAATTGAGGATAAGAGTCAGTAGGAGGTAACAGAAAAAGGTTTGCTGTCTGCGTACCCAAGCACCTTAGTTTAAGATAACAACAAGAGAGACGTGTTCAACAAAGGGGAAATTAGAAAAAGACCGCGAATGTTGCAGAAATTAATGAAAAAGAAAACTGTGCACCCGGGCCAAGCCGGACGCGGGGTCCTGGCGGCACCATCACCATCATTGGAGGCAGCCGACTCTCAAGTGATGATGTGAGGGGTGGATGAGGGGTATTCTTTGGATGACGCCCCTCCAAGCATCTCCGATATATATATGTATATAATATATATATATATATATATATATATATATATATATATATATATATATATATATATATATATATATATATATATATATATATATATATATATATATATATATATATATATATATATATATATATATATATAAGTTTTATCGTTTGTTTTCATTTTTGCAATCGATACAAATTTTCTTACTGCTCTATACTGAAGTTGAATATTAAAAAAATTTGTAAACTTATTAAAGCACCATTTACCTACTAAATATCCACTTTACCATTTATACTATTTTATATGTTTATAATCGCATAATTAAGCTAATGAATTATAAAAATTAATAATGAATAAACGTTTTAAAGTGAAAGATGATTATATGTACTACCATAACTCAAAACCAAGTTAACCTCCACTCCATTACTTGGACAAAAATATTGGTTTAATATTAAAGGATACATCCCAAACTAAACAATACTATAATGCTACAAGAATTTTATTACTAATATTTTTAGGGTAGCATTTTGCTTCTCAAAAAATTTCACCGCTATACAGTAATAAGATTCAACTGCTTTATGGAAAATTATTATCACAAATAACATTGCACAAAAGTTAAAGTTCAATATTATACCTTAAATTGGGAATATTGCCTAGAGTTGAATCGATTCATTCCTGAAAATCCCTGGCATGGAGGGCCACCACAAAGCATGTCTACTTCTCCTTTTTGAGGTAATTTCTGACCCTTGTCATTAACAGTTTTTCCCTAATTAAGAAAAAATTAAATTTATTGGCAATATCATCGATAAAACTTTAACTATGAAAGAATAAAATTCATTTAAAAAATTGAAAAACGGTAAAACAAAATTACTATAAAATAATTGCTATGATTTATATCCACATTATATATATATATATATATATATATATATATATATATATATATATATATATATATATATATATATATATATATATATATATATATATATATATATATATATATATATATATATATATATATATATATATATATATATATATATATATACCTCCATCACAAGTTTTAACAGAATATTGCAATCATCTGTGAAAACAACTGCATTTGGATTATTTATACGAAATGCTTGTGCAGCTGGCTCATAAACTTCCACTGCCCATTTTGGCTCAGATAACCCAGCTTCGTGCATACCATTAGATAAACCTTTACAAAATATATATATATATATATATATATATATATATATATATATATATATATATATATATATATATATATATATATATATATATATATATAAAATAGCAATAAAAATATACTTTTTAACTTTGCTATCACAATCATTAATTAAAATTACTAGTTAGTATATATTAACAATGGAATTATTTAATAAATGGAATTATTTAATCAAGAAAGCCAAAAAACTGTCACAGTGAGAATAGGACTATATTTTGTTTTTGTTTTTGTTTATATTTAAAAAGAAAGAGAAACTAACCTCCACATCCAGCAAAAACATCCAATGTATTTAATCTGTTGCTCAGTGAAGGATAAGTTTCCATAAGAAATTCTTTTTTACTTGACTTAGATTTAACTTTGCCTTTTCCTTGACCTTTTCCCTAATAAATAATAATAATAATAATAATAATAATAATAATAATAATAATAATAATAATAACTGTTTAATAACACTATATAATAATTGGAATGAATGCAAAAGAAATGACCAAGCTATAAAACAATATATAAAATATATCTCTCACAAACAATATGAATTTCCTTTATTAAATGAGGAATACATGGTGAAAGAGCGCACATAATAATAATAATAATAATTGTGAAATTAATAATAATAATAATTCCATAAAACGTTTGACATAAATTATACTAATAACATAGAATGTTAAAGTCAGATAATAAAAGGTTTATACTTTATGATTTCTAACTGAAGGAAACAAACAAATAGATATGAGCATTAAAAAACTTTCACCCTCAAGTAGAGATTGACTAAAGAGGATGCTAACTTACTTTTCCAACAGATCCACGTAACTGAGCGTCCATTGGAGGTTCATAAAACTCCATTTTATTTGGATCATATGCTTTTAAGAATTTAAACCTATTTGGTCCTCCCAAAAAGTGCTCATCTGAACTGGACTGAATGTTCTCAGCATATATTACGGTGCATTTCCCACAAACGGAACTTAAGAAAACTGTCGCTTCTGTAGAATAAATACTTATTTAAGAATGAACAGTAATTGAAAATATTTTATAAAAGAATTAATGTGTATATCGATAAACTAAGTTATTAACATCATATCAATCCATTTTTAATACAAAAATATATTTAAAAATTCCGGCAATAAGCTGAACAATCTATAACAAGTACAAAATTCAAAAGCCAAAACAATTAAAAATAACTTATAAAAAGCCAGTCCATATGAAATAATTATTTAATTAGACGGATACAATTAATGAATAAAATTTGACATTTACATTTTTATCCTTTATAATTTTAAGTGAAAAAAAAATGTGCTTACCAATAACTAAGTAACAGCAAGAGAAAAATTTTTTTTTATGTAATATCAAAGTCAATTTACAATTCACTGAAAGCGTAAGTAACCGACTATTGGGATTCCCAGTTAAAAAATAGACATTGAGCAATAATAACACGATTAATAATGGAATTAGGAAAACCTACATACCCTCTTCACTCCAATATAAAAGATTAAGGTCCGCTTGGTAAGAAGAATTGACTCCTTTGTGAGTATTCTCTGGACGATAAAACTTGGAAACTCTAAACTTAACATCCTCAGGAGATACCAAAGAAGAATCTATAAAATAATTAGTATTTTAAAACTGAACAGAAACAATTACAAACTTAAGTCACTTAATTCATTATTTGGAGTTTTTTAATTCCACCAATTGAAATTTGAAGTTACTGATATATATATATATATATATATATATATATATATATATATATATATATATATATATATATATATATATATATATATATATATATATATATATATATATATATATATATATATATATAGTGGGCAAAGGCAAGAGGCCCAGTAATTTCCACCATTTTGAAAAATGCCATAAACCTGGGAAGGTTAAAGGCCGACACGTCCAGATACAAGACGTTTGAAAATGAGCAAGTCAAAGGAAGTTGGGAAAACAGATAAAGAGTGTGTGTTCCTGACTCTACCAGTACAGTATATGTTTTGCCGTTAAGTCTAGGGTCAGAGAGTTGAAAGGATGAGTGTGTAGAAAAACATGTCATACGAACTCTTCTCAATGGAGGAAGTATGCAGCTGGAGAGCTTATAAGAGCAGAATACGTTGCAATAGTGATATTGTAGAGAGAGTAACGCAATAATTCGACGGGCAGAAAGAGACTGGAAAGAATGTGAGAAAAAAAAAATAGAGTTAATAAGAGGAAAGGCTCAATACTCTACCTTTTCAAGGAGCTTGTATAAGAAACCATTCCAGATGTAAGGAGTACTCTATACAGGGGGGGCGAACAACACCCCTATAAAGAACAAACAAATGGGGTGAGGTGAAGAAATTCTGAAGCCGTCTCAAAACACCTAACCTCTTAGAAACTTTTAGAAAGAGAAATATTGTAATCCTTCCAAGAAAGATCACGAGAAAAGGAAACAGAATATTAAGCACAGATGAAGGATTAAGTTGAGTGTTTTCGAAGATATCATAGAAGATATTTGAGTAGAGAGATGGAGGATTTGAGTTTCTGAGGCCCTGAAAACGACTATGTTTTCTCTGTCCCAATTTGATATAAGAGAAAGATCAAAAGTCAGTTGCTGCAAGGCCTCCCTCCTTCCATCAATTAACTGCTGTTGGGAAGAGCATCTTTCAAACTGAAAGAAGTAATGAAGGGTGGAGTTATTAGCATAGTAGTGGATAGGTGATGAAGTAATAGAAAGGTCATAAATGAAAAGTAGAAAAAGTTAGGATGGGACAGATCCCTGAGGACACCACTATTTTTAAATTTAACTGAGGTATGGTGGCAGTCTACAACAGCTGCTGTAGAACGACAAAAAGGAAAATCAGAAAGGACTTCAAAATCTTCCTATTAAGGATAGATTTGAAAACTTTAAAAAGAACAGTAGTTGAAGAAATATGACAATAGTTAGAGGGGTCCCCATTCTTCGGCACAGGCTGAATGAGTGCACCTTACCTGCAAGAAGGGAAGGACGAAGTAGAAAGACAGAGCCAAATTACTTTACCAAGGCAGGGTGCAAACTCAGCACGAATTGAGAACCACAGGAAGAAATATAATCAGGACCATTCGCCTTTTTAGTGTTAAGTTAAGAGAGAGCAGATATGGCACCTTTAGTAGAAATTACAATATAAGGGATGAATAAATCGAATGGGGCTGAAGAAAGACGAATATCTTCATAATCGTCTAAGGTGAAATGAGGCAAAAGTTCAGCTTTAGTAGAAGTTAAAACGGCAGTTGTGTTGTCAGAAGACTTTAGAGTAGGGAAAGTGGAAGAAGCAAAGTTAGAGTTGACATTTTTTGCAAAAAGGCCGAACGGTTGTGAGGAAGATCCAGAAAAAATATAATAAATATATATATATATATATATATATATATATATATATATATATATATATATATATATATATATATATATATATATATATATATATATATATATATATATATATATATATATATATATATATATATATTCACAGCATATAGAGTAACAATACCTGAACTGCTGCACATTATCTTTAAAATTCTAACAATTCTAAAGGGTTCAGGGGTATCCACATTGGAGCCTTTTACTTTATCTGAAGTTTTTCTATAAAATTCTGGGTACATGTTTTCATCAACAAGTGGCTTTTTGTTTTCAACTGAAGGTGGATAACATTTCACCTTCCATAATATATATATATATATATATATATATATATATATATATATATATATATATATATATATATATATATATATATATATATATATATATATATATATATATATATATATATATATATATATATATATATGGCTAATAGACATTTTACAGCATCAAGATGGAATTTTATCATTTAGTATTATCTGACTGGATAATAATATCCAAATCTTCAATAATAATAACAGCTAGTTTACAGGTAGTGTACAATATGAAGATCTTATACAAGAAAATTATTTTTACTAAGATTATCATTCTTATAAATTACAAATATAATCTCAAAAATTGAGAGTAAGCATTTTTACATTTTAGTATTCCATTTCCCAAATATAAAGAGGAATCTGATTCCTAAAAGAACTATTCCATTATTACAAAGAGGTGTGGCAAAAAGTATAATAATCAATTTACTTTACCCGAATTTTTAATATTCTCAAAATTATGAAATAAAAACCTATTTGTTTAATCTTTTATAGGATTAAACAAATCAATTTTAGTTAATAATTATACTAACCTTGAATTTAAAAGCTTCTGGAAGTACATAACAGCAGTCACCGACTTCATATTCTTGTTTATAGAAAGTCAAACTTTTATAACTGTACTAATGCCAAAAAAAAAAATAAATAAATAAAATACAGAAATACATATTCAAAATGAAAAATAAATATAATTTAAATAGTTCCAATCAGTTAATAACTTCTTTCATTTTTTTCCAATGGAAAATGTTTTTTGCATAAATTATCTACACAAAAAAAAAAAAAAAAATAAAAAAAAAATCCTTAATGTGAATTTATTTTCCAACAACATTTAAAAACTAAAATAAATAAATAAACCTGATTTAATGTGTTCTCAGTTTTCTCCAACTTCTCTCCTAACAAACACATTTCATTTGACTCTTCTTCTTTAATTCTCAGGCAAGACTGACAAGATTTATAACATTCAATGTCCTATGAAAATATGAAGAATAAGAAAAAACTATAAAAAATACAAAAATATATAAAACAAATGAGAGAAAATTATTTGAATGGAATAAACTAGCCAAAACAGGA
>SEYY01003377.1:35000-42500 GCA_009176605.1 Armadillidium nasatum
AGCTATTTCTCAAAATGACAAATTTTTTCAACAATCCTCAACAGGTAAAGCAAGTTTTTTTGTGAAAGAATTAACCCTAGAAACTGTACTATGAACTACACAATTTATTAAAGAAGCTGATGATAATTTGAATATACCTTTACAAGGCCGAATGAGCTTCTCAGAAGATATTGGCTAAAAAATTTGACAAATGAAAATATAATAACACAGTGACCAAGAACTAAAACTCTAATAAAATTTACCTCCATCAAAGCCAGATATCCACCATTCATTTATTGGACCTATTTCACTAGCAGGAATACCATCTTCAATTGAAGGATTTTCATCATAAATTGGTTTCAAAAATCCAGAGAAGTATAGCAGAACATTTTTTTCAATTAAACCACCATCAAAGGGACAAAGATGTCCTTCTTTATCATAAACACTAAAATAATAATAAAAAAAAAAAAATAAATGGAAATAAAAGATTAACAGCAAAAATCACAATTATGTCACACTAGCTAATATTCAAATTAACAAAAATAATGAGTATTGTAAAATCAGAAGATGTTGACTTATTTTAAGTCTAACAAATTTCACATTATACGCCATACTTTCATTATATATCACAAATATCATCACATAATTTCTCATAATATTAAATAAATATTTTTTTTAGTACATATTAACAAAACAATATACATGAAACAATAATGAGCAATTATCATTAAAACATACTTAAAAGCCGTAATTTTATGTTGGGGTCGTTGATCATAATCATGAATAGAATTTTCTTCCCCAGTAAATAAAGATAATTTCGGATCTGTGAGTGCAACAAACTCATCCACAGCATTTTCGGGGTGTCCTGGATATATCATGAGGTCTTCACTACTTAACAGTTGGGAACAAATGGTACACCGTTTCAAACTTGGTAAAGGATGAGTCCATAAAGAGTTTTTTGATTCTGAACTGACAATATATATATATATATATATATATATATATATATATATATATATATATATATATATATATATATATATATATATATATATATATATATATATATATATATATATATATATATCATATCATCATCATCATCATCATCATCATCATCATCAATCATCATCATCATCATCATCATCATCATCATCATCATATATATATATATATATATATATATATATATATATATATATATATATATATATATATATATATATATATATATATATATATATATATATATATATATATATATATATATATCATATCATCATCACCTGACATCACCTTTTGCTCCTCAAACATTCACCCTCTTCTACACTGGACCACCGAAACCGATCTAAACTCTGACCACATACCAATAATTATAAAATACCACATCAAAAACAAACCCACTCACAAATCTAAAACTACTTTTACCAACTACAAAAAAGCAGACTGGACCGGTTTCTCCAATTACATAGACGAAAACCTCACAACAAACGAAATTACAAACATATCCTCCCTCAAATCAGCTATTCAACATCTCACCCACACAATCCAGAAAGCAGCCAACATCTACATCCCAAAAGGCCACATTAAAAAATACAAACCTAACCTCTCCCCCGAAATCACTTCTCTCATAAAACAAAGGAACGCACTAAAACGCCAAAACAACCCCACACAACTCACCAAAACACAAATAGAAACACTAAACAATCAAATATCGACCCAAATAAAAACTCACACAACCAACAACTACCAAAACTTCCTCATCAAAAACTTGGACAACACAAACAGCAAAAGAGTCTGGAAAACAATCCACACAATCCACAACGCAAAAAACAACCCACTTCACACTCACGAAACTCCAACCAATCCCACTACACAAACCCCATTAACTCCCAAACAACACATCAACCTACTGGCCACACACTTCGCTAAGCAAAGTAGCTTACCTACCCACCCACAAAACAGGAAAATAATAAGAAAACTGAAAAAGCTACGCAACAACCAAAACAACTTAAACGCCATCACACCCACAATCACTCAAAACACCATTAAAACTATCAAAAACTCTCCAGCAACAGGACCAGACAACATATCAAATATTCACCTAAAACACCTATCCAACCACACAATCACATACATAACCTCCATCTTCAACAAATCCATCCAACTCAACTATATCCCCCCCAATGGAAAAAAGCATTAATCATCCCTAAACTAAAACCGGGCAAAGACCCTTCAAACCCCTCCTCCTACCGCCCAATCTCCCTATTATCCACCATCTCAAAACTTCTTGAAAAACTAATCCTAAATTCTATCCTCCAATTCATCCCACAACAAAACTTCCAACACGGGTTCAAACCCAACCACTCCACCACCACTGCACTTACCAACATCATCCAACCTATAATAAACGGACTAAACCATAAGCCTTATCACAAAACTATACTAATAGCAATTGACATAAACAAAGCCTTCGATACTGTCCCGAAACAATCTTATCCATAAAATCCTCCAATCCAACATCCCAACAAACACTAAGAAATGGCTAACCAACTTCCTATCAGGAAGAACTGCCCAAATACAACAAAACGGCCACAAATCACGTACCATCAACTTAAGGAACGGAGTTCCGCAAGGAGCCATACTCTCCCCCACTCTATTCAACCTGTACACAGCAGACCTCCCTCAACCCCAAACAACTTTCACCCGCATAATATCATACGCAGACGACATAACTATTACCACCACTCACAAAAACCTCACCACCGCAACATCTCTCACACAAGACTACATAACACAACTCCAATCTTGGCTAGCAGAAAACAGGATGACGGCATCCCCAAACAAATCCTCCATAACCTTATAACAACAGACAAACACATATCCAACACCCACCCACAAGTCCTACTAAACAACACCCCCATACCCCTCAACAAAACCCAAAAATTCTCGGCCTAACATTTGACACTCACCTCACCTTCTCCAAGCACATTCAAAATACCACCTCAGCTGCAAACAGAAAACTCAAACATCCTCAAAACAGTGGCCAATACAGACATAAACAACAACATACGAACCTCAATTGCAATCTACAAACAATTTATACGCCCCACCATTAACTACGCCTCCCTGTCTGGCACCCTCTGATCTCCGACAAAAACTTAACGAAACTCCAAATAACGCAAAATAAAGCCCTTCGCACCATCACCGGCTGCACACGCACAACCCCTCAACAACACCTACATAACGAAACCAAGATACTACCTATAAGAAATCACCTCGAAATGATAGGCACCCAATTTTACGCAAAAACACGTCTACCCACACACCCATGTCACAATACTCTCCTCCAACCTACCCCACAGAGACTAACTCACCCTCCATCGTCCACCGGCGCCTTTTACAAACAGATCCTAAATCACATCCCCCCTCCTCCCCCCAATACCACAACAACCAAACATATACACACTCAACTAACACATTCATACTTGATAAACAGACCCCCAAACAACACACTAAACGGACCCCCCCCCGAAATAAACCCCGACTTCAACAACCTCCCAAGACACTTACAAACCTCACTTGCAAGACTAAGATGCGGGCACCACCCAAACCTACAACATTACAAACACAAATTCAAAATAAACCAGGCAACATCTCCCACCTGTACTAGATGCGGAATGGCCCCGGAGACCGTGAAACACTTTCTTTTACGCTGTCCTTCCAACTCTCGCCCCAAAATCTTCTGGGGCATCACTTCTTTGAAGGATCTCTGGACGAGACCGACTGCGGCAGGAAGCTTCATTAGCGAAGTGTGGCCGCCTCAACATGGGGTGGTCAGGGGGTGAGAAGGTAAAAAAAAAGGTAAAAAGGTATATATATATATATATATATATATATATATATATATATATATATATATATATATATATATATATATATATATATATATATATATATATATATATAATATATATATATGCAACTTTTTTTTTTTTTTTTTTTAATAAAAAAAAAAATAAAATAATATATATATATATATATATATATATATATATATATATATATATATATATATATATATATATATATATATATATATATATATATATATATATATATATATATATATATATATATATATATATATATATATATATATATATATATATATATATATATATATATATATATATATATATATATATATATATATATATATATATATATATATATATATATATATATATATATATATATACAATTTTATAATACTTGACATTACTTACCATTCATCATTATTAATCTCTGTCTTAATTCTTTTAGTTTGAGGTAAGGTATCTTCAGCAAAATTTGGTGCATTACCATTGATCTCTTTTTTATCATCATCATCAGGATCATCATCGTCATCATCACAATTTTCAACAGGTTCATCCAATTTATTGTTCATTTCTTCCCATGGATTTTTTTTTGTAAAACCGCAAAATGAGTTGTATATTAGAGGCTGGTTCTCCAAATATTTTTTCTTCACTCTTTTAGCTTTTAGCACTCCTTTATATATATATATATATATATATATATATATATATATATATATATATATATATATATATATATATATATATATATATTATTTTATATTTATTTTATTTTACCATTCACCTTTCCCACTCTCGTGGGGTGGTGCCCGTCACAGTTCACTCACACACACATCCACTCTCTATCTCCCCTCCCCCCTCACCACTGCCCTCCATCTCACTCTGTCCTCCGCGACTCTCCTACCTTCGTCCACATTCAAACCTCTCCCCCCCAATATCTCCCTGACCCCATCCATCCATCTCCATCTCGGCTTCCTCTCCCACCCTCATTCATTCTACACATATGCCCAAACCATCTTAATACACCCTCTTCCGCTCTACGCACTATTCCCCTCTTCCATCCACATATCTCTCTTATTCTTTCGTTTCTGACTCTATCTACCCTCCTTAACCCACATATAGCCCTCAATCCTTTCATCTCAAAAACTTCTAATCTTTTCCTAATCTGAGCATTTATCCCCCATGTCTCACACCCATACAATGCAGATGGTAGACACATACTCTCAAACATTCTTACCTTAATTTCTTTTGATATTCGTCCTTTCTTCCAAACTTCTCTCAGTCCCCCCATCACTTTCATTCCCTCCGTCACTCTATTCTTTATTTCCCCCTCCATCCCTCCTTTCCCTCCACTAACATTCCCAGATATTTGAACTCTTCTACCTCCTCAAATATATATATATATATATATATATATATATATATATATATATATATATATATATATATATATATATATATATATATATATATATATATATATATATATATATATATATATATATATTTGTGAAAAAAGTTGTAGTTAAGAGTCATTAAGATTGTTAGAGAAAGAATCCCTGTCCAGCTAGGTTTCAGAAAGAAGAAAAAGGTTAGTACGAGAGTTAGTGATGTGATGCTCAACATGTGAGGTTACCTTTGAGGCCACAGACATTAGCAAAGGTAATAAAAAGCCCCCATTTACGTCCAACCCCATGACCACCCAAATTAGGCATTCAAAGAGGGAAGGGGGGGGACACACCACACATGGACACAGACACACGAATGTCTGCACACAAATATAAAAAAAAATAAATAAATAAATAATTTAAAAAATTAAAACCATATATTTATAGAATTGTATCTAATATAAAAACTTAATCATATTACAGGTTTTTAAAAAGTATATTCTTATTCTTTCACAGTAGTGAGAGAATCAGCATCAGCATTGGAATCGGAATCAGTATTAGAATCTGAAATTTTTTGGTATCGTCCCATCATACACACACACACACACACACACACACACACACACACACACACACACACTACATATATATATATATATATATTATATATATATATATATATATATATATATATATATATATATATATATATATATATATATATATATATATATATATATATATATATATACCTTTTCTTCCCAATACTAGTTCAGTATTCTTAATATCAAGAAGATCATAACCATTACATAATTTGTTTACTTCATCCTGGGTATGGTCATTTTGCACTTCATTAGCATTCTCTTGAATATAACTATTAGAGGATTCATTTACATCAACTCTGTGATGACCATTACAAGATTCACTTATATCTTCTGGTTCAGTTTTAATATTCATGGCTGTTGAAGAAATTCCTGCATTTTCATTACTATTCCTTAACATTTCATTTCCAAATGTGCTACTGCTATTGATAATATTTTGGTTATTTTCCCTGTTATTTAACGAGTAAATTCTTTGTTTAGAACTATCAGTGACAATTTGAGTTTCACAGAATATTGAAAGAGAATCCAATAAATTTTTGCTTCGTTTATAGAATCCTTTCTGAAAATCCATAATATATATATATATATATATATATATATATATATATATATATATATATATATATATATATATATATATATATATATATATATATATATATTATATATATATATAGGAACCGACCGGGGGAATTTGGCCGGGTCACCCAAATTTGGCCTAAAATTTGTAAAGAGGTCAAAAGCACTGAAATTTTACTTCAAAAAAATTAGATATAAATTTAATTGAGGTTTATTTAATTATATGAAAGGCGTAGAATAGCCAAATTCACTTAAATTAATGATTATATGGATTTTCTCCGAAAAAAATTCCTTAACAGGAAAATTTGGAAATACCATAATTCTTCTAATCTTATCTCTGATCGCCAGAATGGCTTTCGTAAAGAACGTTCTACTGATGATCTTCTTTCCCTACTTTCTGACTCTTGATCCTCCGCTCTTCGGGGTTTCGGTGAATCTTTCGCTGTGGCGCTAGACATATCGAATCCTTCGATAGAGTCTGGCACAAAGCTTTGATTTCCAAACTTCCCTCTTTCGGAATCTATCCTTCTCTCTGTAACCTTTTCTCTAATTTCCTTTCCGGTCGTTCTATAGCAGCTATTGTTGACGACCCCCGTTCTTCTTATAAATCTATAAATAGTGGTGTTCCTCAAGGATCTGTTATATCTCCAACTCTTTTTCTAATTTTAATAATGATCTTCTCTCTATTACTTCGTCTCCTATACCCTCCTATGCCAATGACTCCACCCTTCATTACTCCTTTCAATTTGAAAGACGTCCCTCCCAACAACAGTTGATAGATTCAAGAAGGATGGCCTTGAAGCAACTGACCTCTGATCTTTCTCGTATTTCAAAGTGGGAGAGAGAAAGCATAATCGCTTTCAAAGCCTCAAAAACTCAATTCTTCCATCTTTCTACTCGACACAATCTTCCACACAACTATGATACCTTCATCGAAAAATTTCAACTCAAACCTTCATCTGTCCTCAATATTCTCGGTGTTTGTTTTTCTAGTGATCTTTCTTGGAAAGATCACATTATTTCTCTCACTAAACAAGCTTCAAAGAGGTTTGTGTTCTGAAGCGCCTTCGTCGT
>SEYY01003377.1:45000-50000 GCA_009176605.1 Armadillidium nasatum
TATTTAATATGAATATGAATGCTACACTAGTCTAGTATTATATTTTGTTAAAAGATGGGCTTTGGGTTATATAAAATGAAATCCTTACAGCAAATTTTTTCTCAAAAGTAGATTAATATTTCCAATCAAGGCCAAAATATTTCAAAATTCAATCTGGAACTGAAACTGGAAAAAAAAAAAAAAAAATTCTAAATTACAGCCAGAATTCCAGTACATACCCCTCTATTTTCAACCAAGTCAAATAAAATTGGATCAAGCCACTTAAAAGAAAATTAAAGGATTATAATAATTATACTTGAGTTGTATAAATATTTATATATTTTGTGTAATATAGAATTGATGTAAATGTAACATATCTCTGTTTTTTATTTTTATTTGGAGTCTTATTTTGTAAGAGAATTCACACTAATATTATGCATAGACCTTTGGTGCCGAGTTTCAATGATCGCAAGGCAAGTGGTCCTTTTATTTTGTTATAATTCCCTTAGGGAGTAATTCAATAGGTTCTTGTGATGGAAACCCAAGAATACTTTTATCTTGCTAGTTATACAGGAACCAATAGAACATTTTGCTGATCTGAACCTAATTTAATACTTCTATCTGGGTTTCCTCTTACTACAGCCATCTGTATAGGAATTTTACCTCTAAACTTCTTAAAACTCTTCTATCTTTTCTATCTGAAGCTTGCTTTACTCCTCATACTCTCTCTCTCCCCTACATTGGTACATCTGTTATTTCCATTATTTTAATATACTTAACAATTTTATAATTTGAAAGAATCAAATTGTTTTTCTAATTCTTTATTCAAATGTGCAAATACATGTAATTTTAATATTTAGTATAATATAGGGTTTCCACTCGCTCTAAGCCCCAGAATATGTGCTTAAGATATCAGAATAGTGGTCATAAGTTAATAAAATTTGCCATAAACAATCCTTGGTGCGAGAATCATGCTGACATCACAACATGTGTTGGAAATTTGGAAATGGTCACCATTAACATCAAGGCATGCCTGCACACACTTTTCCATGTTTCAGAAGGTTGATGCCAACATATTGGGAGTTACAGCATCATCTGCCTGCCAAATTTTGTCTTTCAGTTACATGAGAATATGTGGTTTGTTGCTATACATTTCCTTTTCAGCACGTCCCATAGAAAGAAATCCCACAGGGTATGGTCAGGCCACCTTGGTTGCCAAAGTTCCTTGGAAATGACTGATCTACAAAGAAGGACTCAATTTCATACATGCTGACATTAGATGTGTGGCAAATGCCATAATGCTAAAAAAAAAAAAAAAAAAAAAACAGTACAGAGTTCCTCATCATTCGAATGATTTATAAACTGAAAATGTTCATATACAAATTTTATTAATTTTGATCTCTATAAGCGCATATCTGGGGCTGAGAGCAAGTTGGACACCCTGTAGTATCTTCAGAATATTGATTTTAAAAATTTTAATGTTAGAATATGAACAGACAGACAAAATTCTAGCACTATTCTAAATTTAGAACTCTTAAATTTTGATGTAGAAACAATCAGTTCTCCAGTTCCTTTGGTAATTTGATTTCATCTTGGGAGTGTATATTTGGCCCCTACTAGTAAACAGCATTTCACTCTCAATATAAGAAGGTGTTACAGACAGATATTTATAAGTCAAAATAAGTAAATTAATCAGCAGAAAACTGACAATGATGACTGAAAAAAATATGCCAATTTTGCTGATGATGATGATGATTAATCATCCCATTACTATATATATATATATAAATATGACTATTTTTTAGATTTTATTATAATTATTATTATTATTTAATTTTCACCTTTTCAAAATGAATCTAAAATTGGAATTACCCTTATTTTCAATAAAAAAAATTTTTATTTACCATAATTTTCAATAAAATAAAATTTTTATTTACATGTAAACTTTGTCAATATATTTTTGTGGAAACTTATTACTCAAAATAAAAGATTTAGTTCAAATTTGTTATGATTGTGTAAAGTTTACAGCTACTTTTTTAAATGTTTTACCAACTTAATTTATGGTATCTGTACAATCCAAAATTTAATAATAATAATAATAATAATAATAATAATAATAATAATAATAATAATAATAATAATAATAATAATAATAATAATTACTTCAGTAAGTTCTTCATTTTTAAATTCCTCCTCCAAGATGAAAAACGCTTGAGTTTGTGATGAAGTTAAGTAAGGGTTGATTATATTTCTCATTGATTTCACATACCCTTTAACAGTTATATCCTCTTCTTCAAAATCTTTTCGAACATTTTCAACCCTAAAGAAAAATTATTTAATGAAAGGGCAAAATAAATATTTTTTTTAATAGTAGATAATAGTTGGTTATAGAAATTAACAAATCTATGTAATGAGAATTTCTTAAAATCTAAATACTTTTTAATTTCAATTTCAGATCTTCATAATCTATATAAGGCTAATACGGTTTGTGTGGTGTGTGTGTGTGTATATATATTATATATATATATATATATATATATATATATATATATATATATATATATATATATATATATATATATATATATATATAGAGAAAAAATGAATTACAGAGAGTATCATTTATAATTTCTTGATTTACATATTTATTTATACATTTAAAATAACAAATTTCCAGAGATATAGGATTTTTAAATAAGGCCTAAACACTAGGTAAACTCTTATTTAGATATTTATATAATATGGCAGAAAAATTTTCAAATCGGTAAAAATATGAAAAATATGTATGTATTAAAAAGTTTAAATAAAAATATGTCTATAATTTGAAGGATACAAATATCTGACTATCAATCACACATGTAATTTTATAGACCCAGATACAGGAGTGCATGCACAGAATATTGACCCATGTGGTACAAAGTTTGGGAAAATATACCTAGATATAGGAATAGAAAATATTTTCAAGGACATAGTACCAAGTTTATGTTCAAAAGAAAATTCTGAATTTATGAATGATTAAATAACCTTTGGTTAACAATTGCTGATTTATATACAGGCTTCAAATCAATAACATCAGCATATGAAGAATAATAATAATGTCTAATTCACAAGATTCAGATCAGATAATTATTACTAAGGTTAGCATTATATATATATATATATATATATATATATATATATATATATATATATATATATATATATATATATATATATATATATATATATAAAGGTGGAGATTGTTTCTGAGTTTCGATTGTTAAAAAATATCGAAAATCGAAAATATCGGAGAAGCCTATCGTAAACAAGAGAGTTGTAGAGGTACAACTATTACTAGACATAGACACAATTATTATTACTTACTTTTCTAGCAGAACCAATTCGACTTATCTAACCTGAACTACCGAAATTGCCGTAAAAAAGAGGCCTAACCTACACAAGTAAAAGAGACTAACAAGAACGTTACGACATAGTAGCCTATTATAGGCAGGAAAATATCGATTATTTTAAAATATCACATAAAAAATATCGAAACTAGAAACATCTCCACCTAAGCATATATATTATATATAGACAAAATTTATACTGTGTATTTACGACAACAATGTCTTAACAGCTGTGGAAACTATTATTCATCATTTCCAGTAACATGGAAAAATTTATATTTAGTTTGTTGCATATAAGAGTCAAGGAAGGATGATATTCATGTTAAACAAAGATATCTTTGATTTAAAATATGAATTTTTACTACATAAATAAATAATGTTATAGGCCTCTCGCTGTGTCTTGTGAAAATCGGTTAACAAGCCATTTTATTTAGGTTAGGCATATTTGCTGGCTGTTAGCATACATTTACCCTTTTAAGGTTAGGTTAAGTTGAACTTGTTTGTTAGATTTAATAATTTATATACCTACATTAGTATCCATATATTTTCCAATTGTCTTCCTCCACCACAATTTCTTACACCATATTGTCAAGGTTGCTGACGAAAACCAAGCTTTATGATATTCAAAATCTAATTTTACTTCCTTACATGCATTTTAAAGAATTTGGTTTTCTGACCAATTTTTAAAGTTTTTCTTCAATATACATTAAATTTCCAGTTTTTATTTTGAGTAACAACTAAATACCAGTTCAGACGAACCATGCATACTTACCAAAATTTTTACGTCTATCAAGTTACAAAAAGATTTTTTTTTTAAGGACAATTGAGGACAAATCAGACAACCACAGTAAAAATAAATAAATAATAAGAATTATTAAAATATAATTTTAAAAAAATAATATCATAATCATTAAAGCCAAAGAAAATTAGAACAGTAATTACTTCTAGGTTACATACCTCTGAATTTCATTTGAAGGTAAATGCACAGTTTTATCTCCCATTATTAGCAAGATATAAAACTAATTTTTAATAAAATGTTAGAAAACTAATCCTTTAAAATCTTGATATAATAAAAAAATGTTATACTAATACTAAATATGTTACTACTTAAATTTCCATCGAAATTTCGCTTTCACAGTAATCGCATAAGCTTTCCTTATTTTCGAGTTTTGTCATTCGCGGACTTTTCCAAATTGAGTGGCAAAATAGGGATGTTCCAAAATTTCATATATATCGATAAAAATACTTTTTTTACGATAGTATAAAAATATCGATGATATTTTCAAAATATATCGATATTTGTTTTTATTCAGTATCGAACCAACGATATTTTTTTTTTTACTTCTAGAAATTTTTAGTAGTTTTCTGCTCCTTTATAAAATAAAATTTAAGCAAAATTTGTGTATTTTTTGTACGTATATATATATATATAATATATATATATATATATTATATATATATATATATATATATATATATATATATATATATATATATATATATATATATATATATATTATTATTATATTCCACCATATCACGCATGATGCAGCTAGGGTGGTGTCAATTGCAGAAAGTTTAAATATTCCTGCAATCATACGTGGAAAAAAACTAGGTTGAAAAAGGTTCCGAGCC